>SNQJ01S0076517.1:20205-52720 GCA_010110895.2 Picea sitchensis
CCTGATTTCATCGCTATTCATGAAGATAGAGAGAAAAAGGGGCAAGGTATGTAACATCGTTGTTACTTTCGTCAATCTGACAGTCGTGAATTACCATGGGTCTTCTGACAGGATCTCATCCGTCGATTCATTACTTATCCCTACACTGCTACTTCGGATTTTTAAGAGGGTCATTCCTCCTCGTACAGGGTTATTACGACATGCCCATTCAAGTCCTTTTTCCAGGTTCTTGGTAGACCTTCCCAAGGAGGGAATCTCTGTAAAGAGATCTATTCTAGGTCATCCCTGGAGACGGGTAAGGGGAAAAAACTTCCCAAGAACGGGCCGGAAGTCTGACTTGGTTCAACTTATGCGTAATTAAATCCATTTATCAATCATAAGCCAATTCATTCATTTTATGTTATAAGCATATATCTACCCTTTCTTATCAAAACAATGCACAGACATTCTTTACTGCAATCGTTCACAATTTCACAGTTTATGAGCATATACGTCAACATATGAATTTCAAGATGCAATATGTAAAACACTTATCATAAATAACACCAGGAGTGAGTGCAACTGCTGAGAGGGGTGCTCGTTTCCACCCAACCGTAGGCGTAGCGACTCCCATTGGATTTACCACTAGCCACCCCCGAGCTGAGACCACGATGCTGTGAGACTGCGTCTCTCTGTTTGCCAGTGACCAAAAGTGAAGGTTGCAATCCTTCCTCTCTACTATCACTCACTCTGCGTAATGCCAGAGTTCCCCTCACATATTCCCCATGCCTTATCCTCTTGCGAGGTTGCATGTGGTGTGATTACCCTCGCGCTGACAGGCCTGACGGCTCTACGGATAGGCGGTTCACCTCCCCATCCCTCAGTAAGCCATCAACCTGCTAGCCTGCAAGGCATTAAATTCAGGGCCAGCGAGCTGCTTTTGGTTCTTCGGGCCAGTGGAGTCCAAATACGGTGTTAATTCTCGGTGGAAGTTAACGCCACCTTTCCAGGTGCCCTCCACCTCCATCGTGGTCTCTTTTTCTGCACATCCCCTCTCAGCAGTCCTGCATTAAATTCAAAATGTTATTCACATTCATTGACCTCTTCCTCAAGGTATATTTACATCACATATTCACATTTATGAGTTTGCCATAGTTCTTGGCCAGTCCAGTTATATTTACAAGCTGGGGGAAACAGGGTGTTACATATAATGCAACCAAACCTTAAAACAACCTTAACACAGTTAGTTGTATAAAAAGAGAATGATTGGAAGCAATAGCATAAATACATATATAATTAGATTAGTCCATATTACAATAATATATACTGCAACAAATCATGAAACTCAAGGCATGGAAATATTCAAAGAAATACCAATACTGCAAATAATGTGATTAATATTGCATAAGAATTAGTCTACAACAAACAAAGAGTTCTTATAGTCCATAGAAACAAAAAACATCCTCACTTGAAGTAGTTCAAAGCTTCGATCAGTTTCTACACATGATTTCTTCTAAAAATACTGTCCCTAAGGGATTCTCAATATTCATTAACACTGTATAAGTTCTTGAAATAGTTATTGGGTGTATACAATGCTTAAAAAGCCAAAAGTCTAAAAAGTCCTTATTTTGAGAGTCGCTAGTCTCTTTTATACAAATAATAGTAACTCCTATTTTTCTTTTCACATTCTTCTTGAAAAGGAAGTTACAAACTATTCATATTCCCTTCTCTCATGACAAGTGGCACAAAAGGATGAAAATTGAGGTGGTTAGGAAAAAGACGAAAGGGAAAACAATGGTTTTTCCTTTTCCTATGGTCTTTTTCTCTGGAGAAAAGTTGTCCAAACTTCCAATTGGTTATACAATGACTCAATCCTCCTGTAAGATAGCTTCTCCAACATTGCTTCGATCATGGCCACACTATCATCCAAGGCACTCATATCCTTCTCCATGTTTTTCATGTAAGCTTTTATGATAGTATGGAGCTTCGTTGGTTGTATCAAATGTTGATCAATAAGATCATTTGAGACGAAAGTTGATGTTTCAACTATTTGTCTCCTTCTAATTGTACTTTTCTTAACTACATTCACTAATTCCTCCATGAGTAAATTCTTCCCAAGTTCTTCTAACATTGGGAGTGGACCATGCCTTATCAACTCTTGAGCCGCTTTGTGAGTTATAGAGAAAATCCCCATTGCTTTGGTCACTTTTGTTTCTGCTTGTTTCCCTACCTATCGGAAATTATCTAGTGCATATAGATTTGTCTTCCTTGTTTATTTTGAGGGTCTGTATAATTTTGGAGGTGCATAAGGATTTTCTGCTATCCAACTATCGATGTCTTCTATACCTTCCCAGATAGTATTATATTATGTCATCTACTTCTATATCATGTTGTTTTGTTCAATAATTGTTGCAACTATGTTTTTGAAAAGATGCAAGTTGGAATACATATCGATGATTGCACCTTCCAACTCATTTCTCACTTTTCTCGTGCTGGCTTTAAAACTGAGAAGATTTCTCTCATCTATCCTTACTTGTTGGATATTCTCTCCTAACTCTTTGATCATCATTTCCTTCTCCTCATTTTGTTTACATAGCCTTTGTATATTATCTACAGTTGCATCCATGAATGCAAATCCTTCCCTAGCTGTTGCCTCATAGTTTTCCCTGACATTTTCTATAATGGGCACTTGGGTTACTACTGATAGAGGAGATCCCTTTGTTGCTGGAATTTTTTTAACCATTTCTTGTACGATCCGACCAATTTTTATATAGTATGTGAAACTGTGGATGCCCACTATTTCAATCGACCGAAAAGGTTCTCAAGGCCCAAGACCTAACACACTACTTCTTGTTTTTGTTTCTGCGTGTGTGGTGGATGTTCTAGGGACATCCAATTCCATTGGGTGCATGTATTATTCTCTATCTCCTACATCCTTCTTCTGCCTATCTTCTTCGACAGTTTTATCTGCTTCTTCCTTTTTTGATAATTTTGTCGCTATTCTTGATGCTTCCTTAAACTCCTTTTCCTTTTAGGCAGAAGATTTTTCTTCGGCTTCCTCTTTTTCTCTTGCTTCACTTTCTACAATAGTCTTTTCCTTGTCAGCTTCTAGATTTTTCTTCTTTTTAGCATCATTTTTCTTCTTCAACACTTTCTCTTTTTCCCTCCTCTTTTTTTCGTTTGGTGCTTCTTCTTCTTATGCTACTGAACCTAAATGGGTCAAGAGGGATATGGGGGAAGATCTCTCAACTTCATTTATTTATGCATATTTTCTGGCTGCCTCTCTTGCAGCTTCTTCGTCTACAATCCTGCCTCTTGGTTGACCCCGCCTATTAAAAATAACCTCATCATAGGTTCTAGCATTCTGATCCTTCTTATTCCCAGAACTCATTGGTATATTTGTAAGGGAGTCTCATGCTATGAAGATGATATTTGATAATGTTCTTTGTATTGTGTCTCCTGAATATTTCCTCTCCAAAATGGTAGGAAAGAAATGTGTTTACTTCTGTCTAGTCCTGTTTGATGTTTTCAAAGAAGTAGTTTCCAATGTAAAGAGGCAATGGAGGCTAGAAGGATTTCTTAGATCTATACAAAATTCATGTGACCCAATGTATGATTGTCTGATATGCTACTTCCTAGAGCACAAGTTTATCTGTGACAAACCTAGGAAGTAGGTGAGGCAATTTCATTGCACTATATATCATGATATATGTACCATGCTTCATTACATACCAATCCCCAATCTTCCTTATAACTTCTATGGCCTTGTTGGTCATACAGGGTGGGAGGTTAAAAAAATGAACTCATATAATGGTACAAGAAAGTGTTGAAAAGTCCTTTGATAATATATTCGGTATTTTTGCTCCCAGAGCACTTTGCAGTAAATATGGATTGCAACATCAATAGGAAGCCAACTCCATCCCATATTCAGGTATTTTTGAGCTATGCACATTATGTCTAAAATATATGAAGCCATATGGAAATTGGGGAAGTTTCCCGGTTGTGCTCGTGTGAAAGATGAAATTTCACTTTTAAGATTCTCAGACAATGTGTCTGCCCAATTGAATGAGGCACCTACATCTGCAAAGAAATAAATTAATGGAAGATAAGACAAAGGAAATTGTGTTGCATCTGGTTCGCCATACAGCCTGCACAACATGGCTACCATATACTGGTATGGTCTTCTTAGATTGTTAGTGGGATATCGACCTTTTTCCTGATATTTGAATTGCTTATCTTCTTTATACCATGTTGGGAACAAATCCTTTGGGGTGAGCTCCAACTAGCTAAGGATTTGACCATCTAAATTTTTGTTTCCGAACTCTAAGTGATAGCATTTAGCTAAATCATCGGGCCTAAATGAAGCTATTATGACATTTCTTGCATTAAAGATATACCTATTGTCTACGTTTGTGTTCTTCAAAATACATGATATAGCATCTGCACAAGGGAATACCGCTAGATGTGTTGCCACCCTGAAGATTCCCGATTTTCTGATGTTCTTAAATGCTTGGAGTTCGCCTAGGTCCTCTTCTTTTGTAGAAAATTTTGATTTCTTGAACATGTGATAGACTTTCCCCCATTTCAAAATATCTCCTTCTTTGTCTAAAATTCCTAATGTATTGTTGTATATATCTCTAACACTTTCCATATCTGTTGTCTGTTGAGAGCTTCCAGATGGTTCAGTTCCCTCTGGCTTCATTGTTGCTTTCTTTCATGGTGACATGTTTGAACCTTCATACAATGATAACATTGTAGCACGTTATTAGAAATAATTCATAAAGAACTATTCACGACATGTTGTTCTTTGTATATAGCAATCAATTTCCTACTAAGATTGTAAAAGACTTGGGCAATTATTTGAGAAAAATGAACAATTCTAAATGCAATTTGGAGGAGTTAATAGTAACTCCTCTGAGTAGTTCGGAGTAGTTAATAGTAACTCCTCCAAGTAGTTCATAGGAGTTAATATTAACTCCTCCAAGCAGTTCGGAGGAGTTAATATTAACTCCTACGAGCATTTCAGAGGATCTAATATTAACTCCTTCGAGATGCACTTGGAAGAGTCTTTATTAATCTTGGAGGGTGTTCAGATGTTTTACAAAGAACTCCTATGATCTTCTCAGAGGAGTTAAGAGTAACTCCTCTGAGCAGATCAAAGGAGTTAATAATAACTCTCTCAAGCATATCAGAGAAGTTAATAGTAACTTCTTTGATATGTTTCAGAGAGTTACTAAAAAAAATCTCGGTAAATAATATGTGAATATGTAGCATGGTGGGGAACCATTCAATTAAATTATAGGTACATATTGTGGGATTAGGGTCTATTTAGGTCAAGAGTCTATGCTTTAGATGAAAAATGGTAGGGTTTTTTTTCAATAGTCGAACTTGAAGCTAGGTTTTTGGAAATGGTCAATTACAAAGGACATTCACTTCTTTTAATCCATAGCCATCGAAGGGGTCAGTTCATTGATGAGGGCATAGAGTCTGAAAAATGGTGAAGTGACGAAGGGAAAAATACAAGGGAGTAGAGGCAAATTAGGGTTGAAATTGTGCAAGAGAAAAGAGGGAAAAATACCCTAACCCTAACTTTTAAGAAACACGAAAATAAGGGGGGAACAGACTTACCGGTTGATCGTTTCCATGTGTAGAGGGACGATAATTTTTTTTTGCTCAAACAGTGTTTACCTAGCTCTCCAGTGTCAAGTCAAGAGAAATTGGTATAGTGATAAAATCCCCAACCATGTTTCACTTTATATATCTTAAAGTTAATTAAGTAGCATTAAATGCAGTAGGTGTGCTCGAAGGATTTCTTAACAACTTTGTTGAACTTGCCTTGCTTTATCAAAGCGATTGGAAAGAACTCCTCTGAGCAGCTCAGAAGAGTTGAAGGGAACTCCTCCAAGCATCTCGAAAGAGTTGAAGGGAACTCCTCCGAGAAGATCAGAGGAGTTAAAGAGAAATCCTCCCAGCATCTCAAAATATTTGAATGGAACTCCTGTGATCATCGCAGAAGAGTTGAAAGGAACTTTTCCAAAAATTTCTTAAAACTTCCACTTCGACTAGTTTCTCAACTTTTTCAAGTGAATCACGAGTTACCAGGAGAATATTTTGTTTGATCAAAGGGACTTATGAGAATTTTCTTTAGTTTTCAAAAATAAGGAGGCTCCATTTTAGGAAAGTATCCAAATATGAGGTAAAATGGAGGGGTTGTAGTGCTATTCACAACAAATGACAACACACTGGGAGAAGCCTTGGATCTCTGCAAAATGAGTCCATTCATAATTTTATTAGGAAAGAAACTCCATCACACAAAATCACAAGGAAGAAAAAATATGTCCCATAACTTGTATATTAAAAAGATATTTTTGATTCAAGTATGATTCATTTCTCTTGTTTCTCCACTACCAGCGAGCGTCCATATCCTCGACGGAGTCACCTCGGTGTAACAAGCCTTGCTCCGCTTCCAGGGAGTGTCTGTAGCCCCAATGGAGATAATTGCATATCCCATGTGATCTAAAAATCCTTTCCCCAATCCTTTACCTTTTATAATATTTAATTCTCTTTTGTTTAGAGATGTAGGTGGATGGGGGGATTCCAGTTAACCTTTAAAGGCACTAGGGATGACACCTGTGATGGTGATATATGCTAACTTGATTATAGATAAGAAAACTTCCTGAGTCATGATTCCTAATCCTACTACAACATATCATATAGACCATTTCCTTTAGCTCTTGTAACATAGAAATATGATGTTTACTGTAGTCTCTTGGCTCTTTGTTTTCCCAGTGTCCTTTTGTATTGACAAGCTACTTTTCTCTACTAGATATTAACTCATGATAGTGCACAAAGGGTTCACATGTATAGGAGACGAGTAGAGTGGACATCCTATTACATAGATGTTTAGGCTCTCTACACCAAATATGCTCCTTTTAATCATGTGACTTGCTTCAGGTTGTAAGAACTCCAAAATCACAAGGGAATTGAGGCAAGAAGGACAAGGTAAAACCAGTAATCAAACAAATCAAGAAAACTCAAACTAACTAAGGAAACAAAAATCAAAATAAAAACTAGAAACAAGTTTTATTTATGCACAATTGATCAGTAGCCTCAAGGGCTAACTAATATAATGTTTTAGGACTTGGCCATTTATAGGGACAGAGTTGATCTCTCCCTAAAGGTTTCATAATCAAAAAGTGCTTTGGCCAATATTTTCTTTGATAAGGTAGGGACCAAGCCAAAGTTGTTGAAATTTCATATGTTTCCCTTTATCTTCATGTGGTTTATCCCATTTTAGGACTAGATCCCAAACCTGGAATTCTTTCTCACCCACATATTTCTTATCAAACCAATATTTTAGTGTTTTCTTGTGAGCTTCAAACTTGGTTTTAGTCTTGTCACGTATTTCTTCAAGGTTCAGCAAGGTATTTATACAACTTTGGATGACTGGGCATTCTCTACCTCAGCATTGTTGTGTAAGTTGGAGAGAGGGTAGGTAAATGTTCGAGGGTAACACAAATTCTTTTGCATACACAAGAAAATAAGGTCATTTTCCGATGGAGGCTTTTGGTGTGACACGATCTTCCCAAAGAGCATTTTGTAATGCATTGTTCCAATTTCTTTGGTGATTGACCACGGTTCTTTTTAGGATACGAATGATGTTCTTGTTTGTGGATTCTACTAGGACATTTCCTTGGGGTAATGGTTAGTTGAATACTTTAAAATAATTCCCTTTTCCAATGCATACTTAGATAATTTCAAAGATGAAAATTAAGAATCATTATAAAATACTAAAGAGTTAGGAATACCAAACCTCGTGATAATGTGTTTCTCAAGCAAATTAATCACTACTTTTTCATCCACTTTGACTAAAGGAACTGCTTCAATCCAAAGTGTGAAACAATCAGTTGCAGTTATAATATAATTGTGTTGTTTAGATGAATGAAGATTTATCTCACCAACAATATCTAAGTGCCATTTCTTGAATGGCTCTTCCACTACTACAAGTTGGAGAGGAAAAGAGGAATTTCGTTCTCTCCCTGATGCTTTTTAACATGCTTCGCAACTTCTCGAGTACGTGTGGGCATTCTTGAAGAGAGTGGGCTAGTAGTATCCTACTCTTAGCACTTTATGAACTATTGTATCTCCTGAGAAATGGCCACTAGCTGGTCCATCATACATATCTTTTAACACCTTATGAACTTCTTATTTTCAAGACATTTGAGCAACACTCCATCGTAATTATTTTTGAACAAGATGCCATGTAATAATTGATACTGTAAATATTTCAGATGCAATGCTCTTTTTTTCTTAGCATTGAGATGATATGGAGTGGTTCCATGCTGTAAATAATACTTAAGATCATTGTAACATGATCCTTCAATGGTTGGAACATATGAAACTTGTTGCGTATACATGATATATCCATTTTTCCAACTATCCTCTTCTTTTTATTCAACATCAACTCCTTGGGTTACTAATTTACACAATCCTTGACCCTTTACGATGTTGGATGGTTTAAATTCGAGGTCATACTCTTGCATATCTGTCATCCAATTTCCTCGTCTTTCACCCAAATCCTTTTGAATGAACATGGATCTCACTTTAGGGTGTGGGACGATGACTTTAGTACAATTTTTTAGGATATATGGTCTGAACTGCTTGATTTCTTTATGGACGAAAAATGCTTTCTTGTCCACCGAAGGATAATTCAATTTAGTCCCTTGTAACCTAGTGCTCATAAAAGAAACAAGGTATCCATATCCTTGTTAATCCTTTTGAGTGACTATTGTTTCTAGTGAATGTTCAGATGCAAATGTATATAGCAGGAAATCTTTTGAAAAACCAGGACTCTAAAGAGGTGACACATTGGCAAATGTATATAGCAGAAAATATTTTGAAAAATCATGAATCTAAAGAGACGACACATGTTTCCTTTTCCAGAGGTGTCTATTTAAATTGTACATCCTTTTTAATCATCTTTTGTAAAGGTTTTACAATCTCAACAATGTCTGGAACAAATCTTTTGACGAAATTGATTCTCCTAAAAAACGTTTGCATGGACCTCTTGTTGTGCAGTGGATGAATTTGTAAAATGGCTTTGGTTCTCTATGGATCCACCAAAATTCCTTCTTTTGAGATAACGTGTCCCAATGAAATTCCTTTTGAAACGACGAATACAATTTTATTTTGATTAAGTGAAATTCTATATTTTCTGCAATGCTCGAAAATCTGCTTTAGATGTTTTGGGTGGTCTTCTCTTTCTTTAAAATACATTGTAACATCATCAAGGTAAACCACCACACTTTGACCGATTAATCCTTTAAAATAAAAGTCCATTTCCCTTTGAAAGGTGGCTCCTGCATTCATAATACCAAAAGGAATTCGTCTTTAGGAATAAGTTCCCCATTTAGTTCAAAAAGTGGTCTTTAATCGGTCTGGTTCTACCACAAGAACCTAGTTGTATCCCGCAAACCCATCTAGTAAGGAGAATACTTGAGATCTAGAGACGAGTTGCGTGATTTTCTCCATTGGGGGAACTAGATAGTTATATTTGTTAGAAGTGCGATTTAGATTTATGAAATCTATACAGATTCTTATTTCTCCCCACGTTTTCCTCACGGGCACCATATTAGATACCCAAGTCGAATGTCTTACTTTAAAAATTATTCAAGCATATAACAACTTCTTGAGTTCCTTTTGTATAAGAGGTTCAAGAGTAGGATGAATATTCCTGAGATTTTGTTGAAATGGATTCATTCCTTATTTGATGGGAATCACATGTTGTATTATTGGTGTATCATAAGTCTTCAAATCATCATATGTCTAGGAAAAAACATCTCGATACTTCTTGAATAATTTTGTAAATGTATGCTTTTCTAAATCTGAAGAGAAAGTGCCAGGGATGGCATACTTAGGATGTTCAGATGTTCCCAAATTAACCAAGAAATTCATCATCGTGGAGCTATTGGTATTTGGATTAGCTGTCCTCCTGAAATTATATTGTAAATAAAATAAATTTTCAAGAGTCAAAACATTCTTTGGAACACAATTTGTATTGACCTTATCTGTTTCTTCTCGATAAGCTTGCAACTCTTGTTGATGAATTTCATCATCAATCATTGATTTTTGGAACGTGTATGAACTAGTAAGGAAGCTGAAAATCTGATAATCATAGTTGAATACTCTCCAGCTTGTGACGTTGACAGGTATGGATGGCCTAAAAATTAGTGTTGTGTTGGTTTTGTCACATGGGTGAGCAAAAACACAACACTTACCTACTTAGTTATGTCATCTAAACAAGAAAGAGGTTTGGGAGTTGATTAGATAACCAAATACAAATGAAACAAGGAAATAAAACTAAAAACAAAGAGAAATAAATGTTAGAGAAGCTTGCAAGAACTAGAACCATGAAAAGCAAAAAATGACCATCATATAACTACCAATGGATCAATATATTGATAGGCTAACACTATAGACGAAGGGACTTATGAATCCCATCTTCCTCCTTGGGAGGGCTCTTGAGTTCCCTAATAGAGACCTATTCTCTTCATTCAATGAGAAGTGACAATGGTGAAGAAATACAATGTCAATCCTCTCAATAGGTGAGTGGAATGGCCTTTTCTATAGTGCTTGAATGATTCAAAGAGAAAATAGGATTCTCCAAGAAGAATTATTGCAACATAACAATACCTTAAAGTTATTATTTTTATAGCACACCCATGGCACATATTTATAGTGTCAATTCATGGGAAGATACAACTAGTTCATAGTGTGAACAAGGGGCCTTTTAGGGCACTTCCTAGCCCTTGACCAGACTCCAAGATAGATTTCTCTCATACATGAGTGTCAAATTGTGTTGGCGGTTGAGATAGAAGTGGTTGAGAGGCCGAAAAGATTCATAAATGTGTCGTTCATGAGAATTGTGAGGCTTTTATTGTATATAGTCGTGCATATTGTGCATAGTGTGTGTTGAGGGATGTGTTAACCTGCATATTCTATGCACTGTGTGCGAGATTCCTTTGGTGAATTTGTGCACTTTGATTTTTTAACCAAGTATATAGTTTTTTTCCTTTTTGATCAATTTTGGTGTTGTATTTGGACTAATTGTTGCTGGCATTGATGTCTTTCTTCAACCATTATGTGTAATGCTGCAGACAATTTTTTAGTGATAATAGATGCCCCCTGATGTGTGAGCTTAGGAGCATACGTATAGCTGAAATACATCAATGTTTCTTTTGTTGAGAGTTCCATTGTAAGGAAGGGTAAAGAGAGGAACTACACGAGCGATCCGTCGGAGGGAGAGGGAAAATTGTAGGAACCAAACCTTTGTCTAGGGAGAAAAAATAAAATCTGTATACAAACGAGGTGGGCATGCCCCATGCTCGTGACATGAAACCAAAGTGTGGGATTTTAACTGAATATGTATGATGGTGTAGGTAGATCTAGTGCCCTCAGGGGTGGTTGATAACGACATATGACGGTTATGACTGGTGAATTGGCTCTGAAGCGAGTAATGGAAGACTGTAAGAAGTGTCGATGACTCATATGCATTGATGGCCTATAAACTTCAGAGGTCTTCGGATGATATGAAACAATTGCAATGGTCACATAGTAAGACCCACCTTAACATGAGAGTTTTCTGAAGTCAAATTTTATGGGGGTCAATGGAATCAGAAAGAAATGATGATTCTATCTATGTCGTCTGAGACTCCTCATTGAAAAGGTAATGAGAGTGAAGATATTGTCGCCCTTCTGGAAACTGTGTTGATGTCGACATGAAGGGAGACGCGATACCAAGAAGCTAAGGAATTCTTGAAATCCACTAAGTAATAGATGATATCAAATACTAACAAGTAAAATGAACGAAGTCAAGATGTTGAGGGATGATTGGAAACAACTGTAAAACTGTATCTAGCATCAGGGGGATGACTAGATATGGGGTTAAACTATTCCGGAGGCTAACAAAGTGGGAAAACTTAGAGAGAGTGGGTATATGTGTTTGGGATACTTGAGGTTTTTTAATGATGTCGATATGAAAAATGGCTGAATGCCCCAACCAAGGGCGACATGGGTTTCTTTTCCAGGTAAAAGAAGGTCATCGAGGATGATGACTAAAAAGCTATGTATATGCTGGAAACAAGGGATTTATACAATTACCAACGAAATAAACAATAATTTGGTTTGAGTATACAGATATAGAAACGGGTGCCCCAATGAAAGATGACTTGGCCTGTTTAGAGCACAAGTTTGGGAAAGAGAATTGGTGGAGGGTGGTGGTCCCCATGGGTGGGTTTATGTATTGGGTAAGTGGATGGAGGACAATCTGCAGATGGGAAAACTGATGGTGGATGAGATGGAGGGCTAATGAAAATGCGGCGGTGCAACCAAGTGTAATATGATATGACCCAAGAGTCCATTGGGATGGTTAGAAAAATTATGAGAAGAAGTATGGGGTTCATCCTCGGAAGTGCGAAATAGACTATCGAGACTCCCAATCCTAGGGGGTGAAATAAACATGAGTGTCAAGTAGCCACCGGGAAACTATAAATGGGACAACTCATATGGTGGAGAGTGCTATCAGATGACAGTACCAAAATATGGTAGAGGTAAAGATACTACAGAGCCAAATGTAGGGACCCTAAAGGTAAATATCAAAGGGTGTGACTAGGATATGCAATTATTAATAGAGGGAGTAACTACATGCTAGTGTTATACATATACCTGAAGGGGTTGTAAGCTTGTTGAATAAGTGTCTGAACATATAAAAACCAAATACCTGATGTGAACAATATCTTATGATAAAGAACATATAACAACTATTTGATAAAACTGACAGTGAGCATGCGTACCTGAACGTGGTGTGAGAAAAATGCTCCTCCGAGGAAAAGTGTAGATGATAACTTGGATAATGTGAATGTGTAGATGGTTGGATCAAGATCTTGTGGCTCTGGGCTCCTGTGACAGAGTGTGGAAGTTGGGAAAAGGGGCTATATGTGCATGGTGGGCTTGCCATCTCATTTGTACCTGTCACTATTGTTGATCTGATGAGAGAGTTGTGAGGAGATTTCAATATTACGGGAGTGTGAGGCTACCGATCTGGGAACGGTGAGAGATAGGTTAGTGGCCCTATCATCCTGTAGTTTTTTAATTTGATAGATTGTAGGTAGGGGCTGTATGAAGGCCCGTACAAGAGTTTTTAAGGGTAGGGGCCCACAAGTGCCTGGGAAAAGGAGTAATACACGTGCACGTGTGCGCGGGTAAATCTTGGTTTCCCGCACACTATGTGCATGTTTTTCCAAAACAGTCGTGCATGTTGAATGCACGGTTGTGTTGGAAAATTCTGCGCATAATGTGCGGTTTTGCTTGAGACAACCACACATGTGGGTGCATGGGTAGAACAGATAGGCGCGCATAGGGTGCACACCTATTCGAGTGACAGTTGCACAGTCATGCATAACTGTGGGTGAGATAACTGCGCATTAGTGCGCAACTATTTGAAGAACAATCATGCATAGATATGCAACTAGATGGGGGAAATCCACGCACTATGTGCAGGCTCAGGGGTGGGTGAATTTTTTATATTTATGAATTTTTTATGGATGATGTGTCTGATTAGATGTTTCTTGGTGGTTGTAGGTGATCAAAAGAGCCTAGAGCATGATGTCGATCCATTGGCGAGAGTGAGATTGGGACTGACTGCGAGAGGCTGCGAAGGTGCATTCAAGTGTACGCAGACACTTGGTAGCCTGGAAGTTGCTCAAATTTTTTGACTGCCCCCTAATACAGTTGCAGGAGTTCATGCTCCAATTTTTTATCAAGATGTGGACTACAGATATGCAGTGCTTCATGGTGAGGGGGGAGAAGCTCACGTTCTCTATGACAGAGGATGTGTACATTCTAACAGGACTCCCATTCTATGGGAGGGCACTAGTCATTGATTCCCATCTTCTAGGGGAGGACAGGGTGGAGACTATGCTGGCTTGGGATTGTTCTAGGCTAAACCCTATGTCGGTTTTGGTCATTCGAATTGAGGCCATTGATGACTTGCTGACCGAGTGCATCGCAGCCATGGTGGTGAGAATCTACAGATCCTTGGGTACTCAGCAGATCATTGGTGGTCAGCTGAGGGTGGTGGAGGAGGTCCTGAACGAGGACCTATTTGCATGGGGTGTGTTGATGCACACCCAAATGATGACACAGTTGAACCGGTGTCAACGTGCCTACTCCGATAACTTTGCATTCGTGTCTGTTTGGGTGGCCTGGTTTTTGGGGAGGGTGCCTCTATTGTGCCTGCATATTTGACTAGAGCCAGTGTCATGACAAGAGCCACGATTGATGTGATGGGTACATTTGTTGGCCTGACAAATGCCACAGGTGATTCTGCGATATCCATATGTGGGTCTGGAATCTAGGCAGGATCCAGACATGGTGCTACCTCCTGAGGAGGACTGGGACGAGAGAGGTATGTGTTTTATCTATTTATTTTGATTTTGGTAGATAGCATTTATCATACATGTATATGGATGTTGACATTTTATCGGTGTTTTTTGCAGATGTTGGACCCCGGGGACGAGAGGCAGAGGTCATCCAAGAGTTGACTTGACGGGAGCCAACAAGTTCTCGTAGAGTTGAGGGTTGGGAAGAGGCACCGACGAGATGATGTCGGTGTAGGACAAGTCAGAGAGCTACAGGGAGACGCGACGACCATGGTAGAGGATCTACGTTGATGGTTCGAGCAGGTCTTGCAGGGTGTGTGAGAGGGCTTATGGGCCCACATCTAGGATGAGGAGGTCCTTAACCAGTGTGTGGGGGTACCAATGGAGTGGCAGGCATTGATCCGTAGAGCACCAATGGCAGGGGCATCAATGACTGGTCAACTTCCTCCTGGAGCCGGAGGGCTCCCCAGCTGGTGGGGCACCTTTGATTAACAGAGGACCTGGGGGGGTGAGATCTAGGGGCACCTTGAGTGTCGAGTTTTGTATGTACGGTTTTTGGGAGCCCGATTTTTGTAGAGGGTAGTTGATACCCATTTGTTTTACTCATAGGGATGATGGGACTCATGAGCCTACAAGAAATTGTATATCTATTTTTTGTAAAACATTTTATGACCTTGGTGATATATATGATGGATACATTGATCATGTGTGTCTGTATGTTTTATGTTTTATGATGTATGATGTCTATTTCTATGTGTTTGAAAAATGTATGCTGTTGTGTAGATGATGTTTTTAATGTGATAAATGCCAATCTAATACTAGGTTAGCCATGTGATCTTCTACTCGATTGAGGTTTCTTGGAATATGTGTAAATGTGATGGAATCAAAGTTGTGAGATAGGAGTCTAACTTGTAGGTATTTTCGAAGGAGGAAAGGATCGTAAACATGATACACATTGTTGAGATGCAGGTCAACAAGCTGGGAATCTAATAGAACGCTAAGGTAACAAAAGTGGCGGTGACTGGCCTCAGCAAGGAGACCAATGATGTTGTCATATTCGGCTTGGTTATTGGTTGCCAGGTCTAAGCATATGCCATTGGAATGGAGTAGGATATGTGAGGGGGTATAGAGGGCCCAAGCGGCCGAAGTGAGACTATGGGTCCAACGGCTGGCACCGTCAACGTAACCAATGTGGTAGGCTGATGGATGATGCATCTGTCAATAACACGGGTGATAGATCAGACATGAGGAGTGGTGGTAGTAAAGAAGACTAAAAACTCTACAAATGTGTACAGAGAGAAACCTAAGGTAGGAGGGATACGCTTAGGTGTAAAATTTCTTCAAGTATAACCCATTGACGAGTTCCTTGAGAGGGAAGCCTTCTGGAGAGGCCAATATGTAGGTTCCTTTAGTGAGGAAATGTTGGATGATGAAGGGGCCATGCCATAATGACTCAAATTTCCCATGGCCAAGATTATCGTGGGCGATATCATAGGCTAACATGAGATCACCTTCGTTGAATGAGCGAAGGTTGACATGGCGGTCGAAGGTGGATTTGGACCATTTTTGGGTTGCCTCATTATGTTGTAATGAAGATTGACAGTCTTTATCAGGTGATTCTAAGGTTAGTAGGTGCTTCTCCATTGGAGTAGTGTTAGGTAAGAGCTCTATGGAGGTGCTGTAATGTGTGGATTTCACACTCGATAGGGAGGGTGGCTTTGATCCCATGGACGAGGTGGAATTGTGTAAAACCGGTGGTAGTTTTAACTAATGTGTGATAGGCCCATAAAGTGGAAAACAACATATGATGCTAGTTGGTCTTATGTTTGTTGATGGTGCATTGTAGCATGGTTTTCAGGACTTTATTGACAGCCTCAACATGTCCATTGGACTAAGGGTAGTATGGGGAATCAAACTCATGGGTGAATCCTAAACTTGAGGATATTTCTGCAAAGATTGCGTTCTCAAAGTGTTTACCATGATCGAAAACTAACTGTGGTGGGACTCCAAACCGGGTAATGACATGGTTGAAGAAAAAACATGTTTTTGTATCAACAGTGTTGTTGAATGTGGGCATGTCTTTGACCCATTTGGTAAAATAATCCACTGCCATGATAATGTACTTGTGTCCATTACTAGATGGAGGATAGAAAGTCATGAAGTCTATGCCCCACTTACATAAGGGACCGACTGTGATGAATAGATCTAGAAGAGCTGGTGGAGCGCGTGGTTTGCTTGCATAAAGTTGGAATTTATTGCATCGCCTGACCACGTGGATGAAATCATTAAACAAAGTGGGCCAAAGGTAGGCAACTCGAATGATTTTTTGGGTGGTGGACATACCTGACAGGTGACCACCAAAAGCACTGTTGTGGAAATCATTCAAGACTCAGTCGATTTTTTCGATGGTAATACATCGTTGAAGGATGGTATCAACCCCTCGTCGTTAGAGAATGTCTCTGATGAGAAGGTAGCGGGGAGCTTGATGGTGAATGCATTGATGATCATCGAGAGAGAGGTGAGACCCAAACTTCTGTGTATGAAGGTAGATGAGGAGGTCCCCATACCAGGGGTCATCATAGGGAATGAAGAAGAGGTGTTCGTTAGGGAAATCTTTGTTAATGGAGGAATCTTTGGCATCTGAGGGAAATGTCATAATGAGTTCGGCTAGGACCAAAGCTTTCTTGCTTTTGGGAGTAGAGAACTCTAGATCGTGTTCCTGGAGGATATTGATCCATTGGGAAAATTTACCGTGGATCTGTTGTCGACTAAGCAGGTACTGCATGGGGTTGGAATCTTCTATGACCTTATTCGTTCGAAGCAGAATGTAATGTCGCAGTTTTTGGACTGTGAGGACAACTGTTAACACAAGTTTCTCATCATGATTATACTTCAAGTTTGGTCCTAAACAGTTTTTACTAATGTAGTAAATAACATTTTCACGCCCATCATCCCCTAATTGGATAAGGACTCCTGCGACTGAAACAACAGAGGCTAATAAGTAGAGGATGTAATTGCGATCATAGTACGAGGGATGAATCAATGGGGCATTGGATAGGGTGGATTTTAAATCATCAAAATATCTTTGAGCATGTTTTTCCCATTGAAATGGGATAGCAGGACATAGTAAGTGCAGAAAACCATGTGCATGAGTGGTGTAGTCTTGGACAAAGCGACGTAAAAAGTTGGCTTTTCTTTGCAAGCTCTGCAGTTGGGGTAAATTCCTAGGTGGTGGAATTTTTTTGATAGCTTGGAGCTTGAGGGGATCCACAATGATGTCATGTTGGGAGACAATGAACCCAAGGAGGCGCTCAACGGTGATGCAAAAGACACACTTGAGGGGGCTCAAGGGGAAATTATATTGACGACATCGTTTAAAAATGATGCATAAGTTGTCTAAATGTTGGGTTCACTTTTTGGATCGAGCAATGAGGTCATCCAAATAAGCGAGGATGATGCGAGCAAGATCATGAAAAACATAGGTCATGGCCCATTGAAACATAACACTGGTATTTTTGAGTCCAAAAGGCATGACACGATAAGCAAAGGTACCCCAAGGGGTTGTAAAAGTGGTTTTGTACTGATCTGCTGGGTGGATCTGAATTTGATTGTATCTGGAGAACCCATCCATAAAGGATAGTTCCTTGTGGCTGGCACAATCATTGATTATTTGGTAGATGAAATGGTTTGGGAAGTTGTCTTTGGGACATGCGTGGTTGAGGTCACGAAAGTATGTGCAGACACGAATGGTTCCCTATTTTTTGTTAACGGGGATGGGGTTGGAAACCTAAGAAGTGTACGCAATGGGGTAAATGAACCTGACCATGCGTAAATTGTTAATTTCGTCTTTGATAGCCATAGCTTTGGATGGGTGTAGGGGGTGTTTCTTTTGACGAACATGGGCGATATCTGGCCATGTGTTGATTCGATGTTTGACTATAGAAGGATTGAGGCCAGGCATCTCCATATATGACTAGGAAAAAATATCCCAGTATTCCTGGAAGAGAGCTTTGTAAGTGATGACTTCTTCAAGGGAGCATGCGGCACAAATAGTGATCTCTTCTAGGATGCCTGGTTTAATGGAAATGTCAATTTTGATTGTCGAGGAGATGTTGGCCATGTTTCCTTTTTCAAAATCATTAGGGGCAGGGATAGGGTTTTTGAACCAATCAATATTCCCTGGAGGAATAAAATCCTTGGTTTCGATTTTCACACAGGGAGGCTTGGGTAGGAGGTTGAAAGGCCTTGTGTGAGAGGAAAAGTGCTCAATGCTGGAGTGCATTCCAAGGGAAATTAGGGGTATTCAGTTCCTCCAAGATATCTTCATCACAATGGAAAATGTGAGAATACAGGGGATCCTGTGAGATGGCAGGGGGAACTGTTAATGGGTAAGTGTGATTGTCCTCAAGTGGTGAGGACGTAGAAGGGATATTGTGTATGAGGTGTGATGGCCCGTTGGACATAAACCAAATTTCACGATACTGTGGATGTTATCTCGTTCACTCGAGGACTGACGACGAAATATAATGAATGTCAGTAATGTGAGCCTCAATAGGGAGTGTTGGAGAGGACTCAGGCCGAGATGTGTGGCGTAATGCGGCTAATGTTTGGAAGAATTGAGGTAGAGTTGGGCAATGATGAGTGTAATGGTTGTATTCTGAGCATATGGCGCAAGAAAAATTGGTTTGTAACCCTTTATTGCATGTGGTTGAGGACTTTGTAGTAGCAGTGGATGTACTTAGTGGAGTGGCAAGCAATGGGGTTGCTTTGGGTAGCTAGATAAGATTGCGTAACTCGGGAAGAGTAGGACATCTGTTAGTGGGGTGTCCTTCTCTTTCGCATAGCACACAAGGAGTTTGAGCTCGGGGAAGGAGTAGATCTATGGGATCATTATTCCTTCATCTTCCCACAGTGGTGGTGTTTTTTCCTCCAGTTGGGGGTGAGGGTGGTGTGGCAGGAGCCTATACTGGGATTTGCATTGGTAATCCCTCTGTCTGAGGAGGGAGAGATGGTGGAGGAACCATAGTGGGTGGATGCAGATACCATATAGGGATGGAGAGAACCATGTTGGGAAGGGTGAGAGTAGCATTTACTTGGAATGCTTGGAGTCCAAGTGGGGGGTAGAAAAAGGGGATTTGGGTAATGGCTTGGGGGATTGTTTCCCAAACCGGGATTTTCCCTTGGAGGGGGGGGGGAATCTGAGACAAGTGGTGCGGTGGTGTTTTTAGGGAATTCCTAGGGTAGTGGTTCTATGATTGGTGGAACTATTTGGGGAGGGGGTTCAATGAGAGGATTATTGTCTCCAATATCTGTTCCGTTAGAGAAAACTACACACACTTGTGTTGAAATATAAGAGCTTAGGAGAGGTGGTGCTCCATGAGAAGTCCCTAACAAGGATGGGTCCTTGAATACTCCAGGACCAATTTCGATGACTGAGAAATCATTCAAGCTATTGGGGACAAGGGGGAGGATGTTATCAATGTTGGCGTAATGATTAGGCTCATAATGTGTAAGTTGGTCAATGGTGATGATTTTCTCGTTGTGGGGGAACATCATCGTATGAAACACAGAAGAGGATACCGCCTTCATAGCATACATGTAGTTATGTTCGAACAAGATATTGTAATCAAGTGGGGCGTTGATAACTTCATTGTCAATTAATATGGTTTTTCCCCCAAGTTCTACGGGGATGTTTTTGAAGATCCCTTCAGGGGATGATGGTCGACCGTCATAAGCTCTCAGAGTTATGGCAGATGGTACTAGCTCAGGTGAGATGAGTTTCTTCCATACTACTTTGGACATGATGCATGTGGAGGTACCTTCATCGATGATGCACCGATGAACTATGATGTTTCAAATCTTAATTGGTATCTGAAAAGCTACTAGGGTGGGGAGGCGTGGTTCTCCGTTGTCTAGATCAAAGGGGATGAGTCGAGTATCATCTGGGTCGAGTACCCCCAAAGGCGGAAAGCAAAGATTTTCATTGTGATGGAAAGATTTGGAGGACCTCCAACACAAACATGGTTTTAGGAGACTGTGCTAAGTCATCAACCAGACTGTAGCTATGTGTTTCCCTAGCATGAGGGTTATGTACATTTCAACGTAAAGGCATGTGGGGTATACAAGGGTTTGGTTCAGTGTTAGGGTGGGGAATCATCAATGGTTGTCGGGATGTAGTTGGAGCTACTTCTGAGGTGGTTGGAGTAGAGTCAAGAGGAAGGACATATGTACGGTTGTTTGTTTGCAAAATAATCTCTTCCTCACTGGTATGGAGGATACTATTATCGGTCAAATTTTCGAGTTGATTGGGACCTGGGTTTTGATATTTCCCCATTCGTGGTGGGGTTGAGTTTATATCTTGTTGGATATTCATCACACCTTGGTGTGGAATAGGTTTTTGCAAAATTCCCAGAGGTGGTGGTTGCAAATAATGTTGTGGGGTCTGCTCAGGGGCAGGAGGCACTGGACGACGTTGCATGTTCATGGATTCTTTCATCCGTTTGTAATCAACAATTTGGGGGAAGTAGTGAGTATAATGTCCATACTCACCACATAGAGTGCAAGGGAAGTTAGTTCTGAGGTTATTGTTCTTCCCTTGTCATGGTTGATTATTATTGTTGCCCCCTTGGGGGTTTTGGTTGCCTTGATTCTGGTGGCCCCCGACGGGATGATTTTGTTGGGGGTTATTTCCTCATAGTTCTGGGTTGTTATTGTTTCTATTTTTTCCCTTTATTCTTGGGATTATTCGACTGATGAGATGTATTTTCCATATTCAACTATTCAAAAGTATGAACCTATTGAATGGGAGAGGGATGAAGAAAATTAACGCTAGCATGTGGTTGTCATGGTGGAGGAGAAACCGACTGGGGGGGACCAGGGAATGGAAAATATGGGTTTTTTGTGGAGACAATCCATATGGAATCTAGGAAGTTGAAGTACTTCCACTATTGTTGGGTTTATATGCGGGGGTTGGGGGTGGAACTGTACTGGATTGAGAGACCGAATGCATCCGGGGTTCCGGTGGGGGTCCCCCAAATGGTTGAGAGGGAACAACAACATATGACTGTTGGTGACTGGGAGGAGGGTAATAAGATGTCCCTCCACATGGTTGTGGAATTTTTTTTTCACCATCAGTGGGTGACAAGTGGTCGTAAGGGTTGAGATGTGTCATAGAACCAATCAACTCATCCACAGCGTGGGACATACCAGGTTTGTCCTGGCCAAGTGGTATGGGTCTGGGTGCATCAAGAAATACTGTGTACAAGTAAAATGACTGAGCATATATGAGGTCAAATTGTTGGAATTTTCTTATGGCTTCCGCTTCTGATTGGGGAAAAGTGGATGCTACATCCTTTGCAATCATAGGGACAAGCATTTTGAGAAACCA
Source organism: Picea sitchensis (assembly GCA_010110895.2). Taxonomy (NCBI): domain Eukaryota; kingdom Viridiplantae; phylum Streptophyta; class Pinopsida; order Pinales; family Pinaceae; genus Picea; species Picea sitchensis. Next base: position 42,010 of record SNQJ01S0076517.1, read on the forward strand.
ATCGAGATGTTGTTCTTTGGTGGTTTCCACTTTACACAAACTACGTTGTCGCTGCCATTCATGAATGTGGTTGGTGATATTGATAGCAGTTGTTTGTTTGAATTCAAAGAGAAGTTCTAGGCCAGTGTCATGACAAATTGGTAATTGGAAAAAGGACAAAAAGGTCTTGACCAATGATTCAAAGGTCACATGGGACCCTGATTTTTCGTCCACATACCATTTGGTTGATGAATAAGTGAGAGTTATTTGAAATAAACTAAAGCGGATGGAATCATCCATGATGTTGATTGAAGAGAACCATAAGTGGAAGGTCATAACATGGTTGGCAGGATCTTCCCCTGGTTTTCCTTCAAATTTTGGAATATTTGAAGGAAATTTGGTAGGAATATTGGGCCAAGTGGCATGATGTGAAATAGGATCATTCGTAAGTTTGGTTAAATAATGAATTTTGAGGTATTCCAAGTATGGCATAGGGGGATTTGGTGGAGGATTAATTCCAACCATTGTGTGTGTAGGTAATGGACCATTCCCTTGAGAGGGATTTGGTGGGTTTTCGCTTCTTCCTTGAGAAGAATTTTGACCCCTTCCTCCTTGTGAAGGAGAGCCAATAGATGGATGGCCTTGGGTATTTGACCCAAGAAAAGTGGAACCAAGTAAAGATGATAAAAAATAGTGGCACTCACTGGGGTGTGGGATGTTTGAGCCAGTGAGTTGGCAAGACTAGTGACTCCTCCTAGAATAGGAGGGAGATTCTGCAAGTGTCTAGAACGAAGGAGATTCTGTGGTTCCCCTATGGTTTCGACTAGCAAAGTGAATGTGTACAAATGGTGACAAAAGAGAAGTAAATGAACAAGAGCATTTTATATTTTTTACCTTCACAAGATAGCATAACCCACAATTACATGTAATCAAATGAACATCATACATAAATCAACTGTAAAATAAACAAGCATGTTGTTGGCACAGGGGCAGACCTCGGGTTCAACTCCAAGAGCGCACCAACAAGCCCTAACTACTGCCCCTTTTGGCAACACCTGCGAGGAAGATGCAGTCTCACTCGAAGTAGCTATGGGGGCATTGTAGGACAGAGATGTCTACAACCAAAGGAAATATCAAGTGGATCCAATATGAGAACAACACAACATCTATATATCAATTACCATCTTAGATCTACTCCACACAACTGTCTATCAGATCAAATACAGTAATGCAATATCAATATATCTAATGACAAAGAATAGAGAATCAATCACACACAACATGAGATGTACGTGGTTCACCCTCTCTCCTGGGCTATGTCCACATAACTGTGCATTAAATATATTAAGATCAAGCATAATCTTATTGTCTGCACTCTTAGCGAGCATATCTTCTTTCTTCTCCTCTCTGTCTCTCCCCTTTCCTGCGCACCCAGTTGCAGGACTAATCTTCGCACCCAGCTGAAGATATTACAATACCAGAAGGCTCTTACACTTAACACTTCTCTCTCATAGAACAATAATCACTCATGCCAATAACAAAACTAGAACGAACCCTCTTCCCTCTTCTAGGTTCTTATTTATACATTACAATCACTCACTGACATCCTTAGGCCGAAACCTAGGTGTCAAAACCCTATATACCAAAACCTTAGGTGTCTAAAACCCTAGTTCAACTTGACCCTCATTTTCAAAGCTTCACCAGACTGTCTTTCCTTCCTTCTCGTACGGTGCTCCAAAGCATCCAACAATGGATTTTTATACTTGCTGAGTTGTCCACGATCCTTCTTCCTTACTGATCTATCATCCTCGATCTCCTCGTCCAATGACTTGATTTCTCTTACTTCGCTCCATCTTTTCTTCTCTTCTTCTCACTTCGACCCAATAACAATCACTGTGTCTTCTGTGTGGTTCACAGTCTTTCTTTTTTACCTTAATCTTCACTTACTTCCATACCCAAGGGCCAACAGGCCCCCAACACTCACCTGTGACTCGTCCCAAGGCACTTCAGATCTGATCCTTCTATTTTACTTCAACTTCGGACAACGCAGGGTAGCCTTTAATTTCATCTCTATGCCTTCTTTGCTTGTGCATATTGTCTTTTCTGTGTCTGGTACCCAGTTTCAACTATACCTAGTACCTAGACCCTTTTCCTTATGCTTTTACTAAGAGTTGCGAGGTAGCTATTTGTCATAATACAATTTCAACCGCCTCCCGTTCACCAAACCCTCCTTCTATTCATTGTTCAAAGTCTTCAACTATGTAGATCCTCCCTCTGTAACATAGGCAATCTCATATGACCCAAGCCAATGCATTCAGAACTTTCTTGAATGTTTCATGAACTTACTATCATATACCAGTACCAAATCACCTTTCTTAAATGTCTTCTTCTTGATGTGTCTGTCTTGGTAGGCCTTCTCTCTTTTCTTTTATACTTGCTGATGGAATCCTATAATAAATATGTCTTCTTCTAGTTCAACCAACTGCACAAGCCTCTCTTGAACAACGCCAGTGTCATCCATACCTGTAAAAGAAGTGATTCCTAGGCTTGGTACCAAATATTCCATTGGGACAACTGCTTCGAGACCATAAACCAATTTAAAAGGGGTCTACATTGTTAGCTTCTTGAAAGTGGTTCTATTGGCCCATAGTACTACTGGTACTCTTAAATCCCAGTCATCCCTGTTCACACTGCAAATTTTCATCAGCGTTGTCTCCAAGATTTTGTTGAATCCTTCAACTGTCCCAGTCACTTGTGGATGGTAAGGCGTGCTCTTCTGATGATGGACTATAAATTCCTCAGTCAAGGCTTCAACGGTATTATTGATGAAATGTGTGCCTTGATTTCTCATAAGGATATTTGGGCATCCAAACCTGGTTATGATGTCATCAAATATAAAGTGCACAGTTGTAGTTGCACTACAATCCTTAACTTCTCTTGCTTTGTCCCATCTAGTCAAGTAATCTGTCGCAGTGATTATGTACCTTGCTACTGTGTGATTCACTGGTGGGTTTATAGGTCCCACGAAGTCAATGGACCATTTCTCAAATGCTTGCAGGGTCATTTTTGGTGCTAAAGGAATTTCATCTCTTCTGGACGGTTTCCCAACTCTTTGGCATACATCACATGCTCTGTAATAGTCCTTAGCATCTCAGTGTAAGGTAGGCCACCAAAGGCCAGCTCTAAGAACCTTCTGCGCCATTTCTTTCCCTGTGTAGTGTCCTCCTGTGATGCCTTCACGAGCTTCGACGATGATCAATGGTCATTCTACCTCCATAACACACCTCCTCAATATCTCATCAGGTCCCATCTTGTATAGTTGTCTAGCTATAAGTGAAAAGTTTGCAACGCGCACTACTAGTTGTTTCTTCTAGGTGACTGTATACTCACTAGGCGCCATTCCTATTGACAGGAACTGGACTATTTCTATGAAGTGATCATCAATCTTTCTAATGGCTAGCAGTTGTGCATCTGATAGTTTATCCTCCAAACTAGTAGGCTCCTCTCCATGTTCCAACCTCGACAAGTGGTCAGGGCCTTTGTTCATTCTTCCTGGCTTAACCATGATCTCGAAATCATATTCCTAGAATAGAAGAATCCATATTCATATTCTCCCCCCCCCCCAACACTAGATTTTTGACCAGGTATTTCAAGGCGGAGTGATCAGTAAACATTTTATTAAAGTGTCCTCCCATAAAATAATGGCATAAATTCTGCAACGCATACACTGTCAGTCTCCAGTTTTGACTATATTTTTGCCTATATCATGTCAAATATACCTCCATTTTCATATCTAGTATCATTTCCTTCTGGCCTTACCATGACACATTTGACATCCTTTTACAACTAAATGGGGCTATTCAAGGTATTCTTATGATTCAAGTTATTTTTTTGTATTTTGATATTTTAAATTAATGTTGATACTAATGTGACATCAGTTAGGTACTGTTCCTCTGAAACAGAACTTATCAGTACCAGGTACCAACTTGCACTTAGTGGAGATACCAAAGAAGTCGCCGAAGACTTGCACGACATGGCCAGAGTGGATTGACAATTTGATTCATATGATTGATTGAGTCATAACTCAATATGCTGACTCAGGGCGAGATTATAGAACTGATTTATTATATTTCTTTATGATTCACACTTCTTGACACTACGTGTCATGAAGTTGTGAAGTTCGTTTTAACTGACTATGAGTCATTTTCAAATCTGAGATCCATTTAGATTAATGCACCTATGTTTAAAACTATTTTGGAGAGGATCTATATAAACAGAGGATTGCTCTCAAGAAACGTTGGTTACAATATGCTATGTGATATGATTTTTGATAATACAAATCTACTATGCGTTATGTTATTTGTTGTTAAATGATTTGAGTCATTTTATGAATTATGGAGCGTGAAGTATGAACAATTTTTGCATGGAATGATCTGAGTAGCTATGGTTTCATTCTAGGCAATTGCACCTCTTGGTTGGGCCCGCCAATAGGTTCAAGTCGTTGTCTCTTTTCCATAGTAGAGTTAGTTTATTTCAGTATTTTAGAATCTGTATGTAAGTTAGTTTATTTGAGTTTGGGAATTACTTTGTTAGATTCTTGCTTAACCATTCTTCAGATTGTATCATTTCCAGTGTGACATCATCTCATAGATTGATGAATGTTGAATGCATTATTTATCCCTGTAGAACTTGAAGAATGAACTAGATTTTCTCTGTTTCTAGTTTTCAATTTGAACATGATTTAAAGGGAATGGGAGTTTATATTTACTCTGTCTTGTTAGGATAGTTAGCTTACTCTCTTCTGTTAGGATAGACAGCTTATAGTCTGTTTCTAGTTATAAATTTGATCATGATTCAAAAGGAGTGTGAGTTTAGATTTACTCTGTTCTATTAGGGTAGTTAGTTTACAGTCGGATTAAAGGAAGCTTCCAGTACTAGTAGGGTGAATAGGACATTTATTTGTTCTACCTGTGGATAGATTCAAAACTATTTTTGATGTTTAGATTAAAAGGTTTTCGAAAATGATCTTTATTTTATGGCTTAGATAGAAATGATGATGATTAGATGTTTAAGAAAATGGTAGATAGTCTTGGGAGATTACATTGGATCAAAAATAGGAGTACTTGTACTTAAGCTCAGAACTGTTTTCCTTTGATGAATTAAACAAGAGATGATTAGTTTCAAGATAATCATTAGGGTTCAATTTTTAAGAGTGAGTTTGTGTTTTCTTCTCAGAATAACCTTTAGATAGAAATTAGAAGCTTACCAGCACATACAGTGTAGCAGCTCTAAGTTCACTTACCCTGGTTTGACAATTCAGTGTTTTCAGGTAATTAAAAATCTTTAATATAGCAACCTGATATTTTTGGCATCATTGTCGGGGATCTGTTTAGAAGGTAAGCTAGATAATTGTTTTGGTTATTTTCTTAAAATGTAATTGGTTTGGTGTGGTATGTTAGCAGGTTGATGAAAGAGGAGCTATGAAATGAAGGGTGAGAACCGACATATCAGTTATCACAGGTTCCTCTGAAACTCAATCTTAGTTTTTCTTTCATCTAGTATGTTTTCATGAGAAATAGAGATCATAGAGGTAGATTTAGTGGAAATACAAAACAACAAAAAGAAGAAACCTCCACCCAAAAAGAAATAGAAACTAAGACTGGAACTCTGGTTGAGGAAACCATAGAGCAAAACATAGAACCAGGAAACACCACATACCAACAAATTCAAATTCCTGGTGATCCAAACTTGGTTGACACAGTTAATCCATAAGAAGTGCAAGCTATTCTCAGGAACCCTGACACTATAGTTTCACAAATAACAACTGCAACTGTTGAATCAAAGGTAATAGGATCCTCAAAAGAACCAATAGGAGATAGCAATTCTGTCAAAAAGAATCCAGAGAGGTGGGATTTCACACCCTCACCAAAGAAAGATCAGATTGCATATATAATTTTTGGTAATCCTTTTAACATGGCAGAAAGAGGGAGAGAATTATATAGAAGAGAACGAGGATAAATTCATGTTGAAAATGAATAAGAAGAACAAGTAGAGACTGAGCTAAGACCAGAAACCACCTTTGGGTTTCCTATTTTGGATTTGGTCTAGAATGTCAATATGAAAAATATCCCACCTTCAGCACTACCAACCTTTTATGGGAAAAGTAGTGAAGACCCAGATGTCTTTATTTTTGAGTTTGACATCATGTGTAGGAGTTATAACTATCTTCAGGATTCACATAAACTGAAGTTGTTTCCTGCTACCCTAAAAGATTTTGCATTACGTTGGTTCATGAGTTTAGGAGAGTACAACATTAGATCTTGGGAAGATATGAAGGAATTTTTTTTAAAGAAGTACCAGGACTATTGTAGACCCAAGGATTCTTGAAATGATATTTTTAAAATGCAAAAACAAGATGAAGAGAGCCTTGAGGATTTCTTAGAAAGATTTACATATACCCTTCAAAAATCTAAATATAATGACCTCCAAGATGAAGCAATCAAGACTCTTTTCTTAAAAGGGGTTTTAGATGAATATATTGACACTCTCAATTTAATGGCTTCAGGAGACATTTATCTAAAATATTTTGAAGAAATCAGTGAACTATGTAGAACTTACTCAAGAAGTAGGGGGAAAACTACAAAAAGTGTGAGAGAACCTGTCAACAAAAACACCAAAGTACCCACATCTAGTGGAGTTACTAGAATTGAATTGGGAAACCTTTTGGAAAATTTTAAAACAAACATTTTAGAAACAATTGGCTCTCAATTAGACACTCTAAATATTAAGAGAACGTAGGAAGAGGAAAACCATGTATTAAGCATATTCTACCCAAAATGCAGAAAAAGGCATCCTTTACGAGAATGTCCTTTGGACAATGTTCCTGTATGTGCAATATGTACTGAAAATCATAAAACATAATATTTCCCATCCTTATCAGGATTGCAAGCCATATTCAAGGGAGGGGAAGCTCTAGGGACTCCATCTGCACCTAAGAGGCCTTGGCAACCTAGGAACTCAAATACATATCAAGAACCATCCCCACAACCTTCCAGCTACTATCCACCCTTCTCTCAACAACAACAACATCCATGGAACTGGCCAAATTGGCCTCCGCAAAATGTCCCTACTGAACCTTGGTACCAGGGATGGAGAGACCCAAATTTTGGAAATAACCAACAACAACATGCAGTACCAATTCCCCAGAATCCATGTACTCAGTATCCTCCAAACATACATTAGTTATTGCCTAGTTTTACTCCACCTCCTTTACCACCCATTCAAAAAACTCCTCAGCAGCCTTAGAATCCACCTCGCCCCACCATTTTGTCTGCTCAACCCATTCCAAATCCTAACCACAGACCACCTCTGCCACTCCATAATGTTGATTTTCAAAATTACCCAGCTTACACCATAAACCCCATTTCCATACAAGAAATACATCTGAGATCTGGAAAAAATTTAAATAAAACTCAGCCTGTAACAAGAACATCACCAAAGGTAATTATCCAAGAACATGAGGAAGAACCTATAGATGATTTATCAAATGGGGCATCTTTGAAAGATGTTATCATTCCAAAGCATAAAGTATCTGAATCACAGCGTAACATACAAACTCAGGTTCCCCAAACACCTCCTTTTCCTGAAAGGTTGCTCATTGAAAAACCAAATGTTCAATCTGAGTTTGACATCATGAATGAAATAAGAAATGTCTGTGTTAAGATTCCATTGTTACAAGAAATCAAAGATGTTCCAATATACACCAAAACCATCAAAGAACTTTGCATTAAGAAACCAGGTCAGAAACAGAAAGATCCACCCATGATACACCTAGTAGGCCAGTCATCAAATTGTATTTCTGAAATGCCTAAAATTGTGAAGTATGCCAACCCAGGGAACCCAATAGTTTCAGTGACTATCAACAATGTTTATATTGGTAATACTTTAGTAGATATAGGTTCATCCATTAATATAATGACTATCAATACAGTGGAATTGTTACAACTAAGTCAATTCCTTCACCCTACTCCTAAAGTTCTTGAACTTGCTGACAGAACAACCATAAAACCTGTTGGGGTCCTTAATGACATCCTTGTTACATTAGCTTCGTGGGAATATCCTGTTGACTTCATGATTATTCATTAAAAGGACCCCACAAAAGGCCATCTAATCATTCTAGGGAGACCTTGGTTGGCCACTGCCAATGCTTTCATAGGATGTCGTGGTGGGGATATGTTCATCTCAAATGGCATTTCTTCACAGAAACTTACTCTTTTTCCACCTGCTCAACCGGTTACAGAAGAATTATGGTGGCTAAAATGTCCCTATCATGAGAATGATGATGAAGAATCTTTATTCTTTGTTGATGAGTTTCATGCACTACAAGAACCTACAGAGAATGATATTTTAAGTCAATTTCTTTCTGTGACAGAAAATGTTGATTTCCCACAAACATATTTTCAATACGATCAAATTTTCAGAGAGGAATTTCAAGAACGAAGTGAGTTATTTTCCTCATTTTCACCATCTATGGTTTTCACCATTGATGAGCATCCGGGGTCATATACTATTCCAGAAGAACTTAGCCCAGGCAAATGTCTATACATCAACTCTGAATTAAGTCTCGGCCAATAGGAATAGTTAACAAACCTTTTGAAAGAACAGTCAGGGGCATTTGCATGGGAATACATTGATATGAGAGGAGTGCATACTGGAACCTGCATTCACCACATCTATATCCAACCAGGGATAACCCCAGTAAGACAACCACAAAGGCATATGAATCCAATCCTAAAAGATTTTGTGAAAGAAGAATTACAGAAATTATTAAACATTGGATTCATTTATCCAATTTCTGATAGCAAGTGGGTTTCACCTCTTGTTGTGGTACCTAAGAAAATGACAGGGAAATGGAGAATGTGTGTAGACTTTAGGGAGTTGAATAAGGCAACCCTGAAGGACTACTTTCCCTTGCCCTTTATAGATCAAGTTTAGGATACCTTGGCTGGAAAAAGATAATTTGCCTTTCTCAATGGATATAGTGGATACAATCAGATTCAAATTGCTCTTGAACACTAGGAAAACACAACATTTATGTGTCCTTGGGGCACTTATGCTTATAAAGTACTACCTTTTGGACTATGCAATGCTCCTGCTACATTTCAGAGAGTAGTCCTTGGGATCTTTGCTGAATTAATTCATGATTGTGTGGAAGTATACATGGACGATTTTACTGTTTATGGTAACACTTTCAAAGAATCCTTAAGTAATCTTGAGAAAGTATTGATTCGCTGTCAGGAATCAAATTTATCCCTTAGTCACGAAAAATGTAAAATGCTATTAACTGGGGGAATAGTGTTGGGTCATCATTTGTCTGCAGAAGGAATTAAAGTTGATCCAACCAAAATTGAAGTGATAGTTAAACTTTCCTCTCCAAAAGCCCAAAAAGATGTGAGAATTTTTTTGGGACATGCTAGATAGTATCGTCGATTTATTGAAAACTTTACAAAGATAGTCAGCCCCATGTTTAAACTGTTAGCAAAAGATACAGAATTTTGTTGGGATAACAATTGTCAGAATGCTTTTGAGAATTTGAAAGAAAAATTGTCCATGGAACCTATTCTAAGAGGACCAAATTGGTCTCTTCCTTTCCATATTTCAACTAGTGCCTCAGACACTTCTTTAGGAGGAGTGCTTGGACAAAAGGAAAACCAACAAAACTATGCAATTTTCTTCACTAGAAAAAACCTTACTCCTCCTGAATTGAACTACACTGTAACAGAGAAGGAATTTTTAGCAGTAATTCATACCATTAACAAATTTCATCATTACATCACTGGATATGAGGTTTTTTTACATACGGACCATTCTGCTATCAGATTTTTGATGAACAAACCAGTTACTATTGGAAGAATCACATGATGGCTTTTGTTGCTTCAAGAATTTATCACTATAGTTGATCAGCTAGGGAAAGAGAATGTAGTTGTGGATTTTCTTTCTCGTATTCCTCAAGATAGTACTGAGATCCCAGTGAATGATAATTTCCCTGATGAACATCTGTTTGCAGTAGCTGTTAAGACCCCTTGGTTTGCAGATACAACAAATTACTTAGCTACAGGAAGATTGCCAGCTCATTTGTCACCACCACAAATGAAAAGAATTATTCAACAAAGTGCTTACTACTCTTGGGTAGGAAGTGATCTTTTTTATACAAGTCCCGATATGATCATTAGGAGATCTGTCCGGGAAGACGAGATTGTTGATATCCTTTAGGCCTGTCATGATGGGCCATGTGGAGGACATTTCTCTGATAAGAGAATGACATATAAAGTCTTACAATTAGGATACTATTGGCCGACACTGTTTAGGGATGCAAAAAAATATGTGAGAAGCTGCGATAGTTTTCAAAGGATGGGAAGACCTACCGTAGCAGACGAGATTCCCTTACGACCATAGGTTGTGATTGAACCATTTGATAAATGGGCACTTGATTTTGTAGGACCGATTTCCCCAATGTCGAAGAAGAAGAAGTACATCTTGGTTTGCACAGATTTTGTGACCAAGTGGGTAGAGGCAAAATCCTTATATCAAGAAACTGAGAAATCAGTAGTTGAATTTATTTATGAAGATATCTTTACCCGCTTCGGTGTTCCATGAGAGATTGTTACTGATCAAGGTGCCCAATTTACTTCTAAGTTGATGAAAGAACTCACAGATAAATATGGGATAAAAC
>SNQJ01S0076517.1:52730-64589 GCA_010110895.2 Picea sitchensis
ATCCCAGTGAATGATAATTTCCCTGATGAACATCTGTTTGCAGTAGCTGTTAAGACCCCTTGGTTTGCAGATACAACAAATTACTTAGCTACAGGAAGATTGCCAGCTCATTTGTCACCACCACAAATGAAAAGAATTATTCAACAAAGTGCTTACTACTCTTGGGTAGGAAGTGATCTTTTTTATACAAGTCCCGATATGATCATTAGGAGATCTGTCCGGGAAGACGAGATTGTTGATATCCTTTAGGCCTGTCATGATGGGCCATGTGGAGGACATTTCTCTGATAAGAGAATGACATATAAAGTCTTACAATTAGGATACTATTGGCCGACACTGTTTAGGGATGCAAAAAAATATGTGAGAAGCTGCGATAGTTTTCAAAGGATGGGAAGACCTACCGTAGCAGACGAGATTCCCTTACGACCATAGGTTGTGATTGAACCATTTGATAAATGGGCACTTGATTTTGTAGGACCGATTTCCCCAATGTCGAAGAAGAAGAAGTACATCTTGGTTTGCACAGATTTTGTGACCAAGTGGGTAGAGGCAAAATCCTTATATCAAGAAACTGAGAAATCAGTAGTTGAATTTATTTATGAAGATATCTTTACCCGCTTCGGTGTTCCATGAGAGATTGTTACTGATCAAGGTGCCCAATTTACTTCTAAGTTGATGAAAGAACTCACAGATAAATATGGGATAAAACGTTGTAAGTCTTCCCCATACCATCCACAAGCCAATGGGCAAGTGGAATCCACGAATAAAGTTCTAGAAGCTATTCTGACCAAGACAATACATTTGCATCACAAATATTGGGCAGATAGACTTCCAGAGGCTTTATGGGCATACCAGACTACATGGAGAAATACCACTGGTCATACCCCTTATGAATTGGTATTTGGCAAGCAAATTCTCCTTCCCATAGAATTTCATATTCATACCTTCCACCTAGCAGCAGAGTTGGGGTTGAATTTGGATGAGGCACAGAAGCAGAGAGTCATGCAACTAAATGAATTGGGATAAATTAGGCAAGATGCTCTTCAAAGAACTATCCTTGTACAAAATCAACGTAGCAAATGGCATGATAAATACATTAAGAAAAATAATTTTCAACCAGGGGATTGGGCATTGCTTTTCGATTCCAAATACAAAAATTTCAAAGGAAAACTTACGACAAGGTGGTTGGGACCTTATGAAGTAGAAATTGTTTTTGATAATGGATCTGTCAGAATCAAGACCATAGATGACTCTCATAATTCATTTGTAGTAAATGGACATCGATTAAAAGTGTATAACAAACCCTTGTCAAGAGATAATTTTCTACAAGAAGTCACAGAAAAATTCATCTCTGAAGCAATTCAATTACCCAACACTGGTCAGAAATGGACGAAGGGCTAGCCCATTGACAAGAATCTTTGCACGCAGCTTCTGCAACCATAGTACCGGAAATTACAATGGTTAGAAGGCACATCAAGGTCATGGTTAGAACCAAAATGGGCTCAGTTTCTAGATATCCTCCAACGCTACCTCACTTGCGAAGGATGGTATATGATCGTGTTTCCATGTCATGCCTGACTCCTGCTACATTTCAAAGGTAACCATTTGATGAACATACCCTATTTTATGTTGAACAGTTTAAAGAAAATGGTAGAACAGGTCCACAAAGCCAAAGATTTTAGAGGTAGCTTATTTCATTTTGGTCTTGTCAAAATATTGATTAAGTCTACTTTATCCCACAAACAAGAAACTTGGGATATGTTCATTGTAAGAACCCTAGACTCTGACAAATCTAGAGATAAAAATGTTAAGTTCGCTCCTCCACAGAAGAAGTCAAAATCTAAGAAAAAGGGTGTTAAAACCCCGACCGAAATCTGTTATGACCCTAAGAATACACCAGACTACACAATTGAAGCCAGTGATGATAATCCTGGTACAAAACATTCATTTGATGTCCATGGTTCTGATGGCGTGGAAACTAACCATGACAGAGTGGAAAATATTGTTCCTACAGAGGCGAATGTTGAAATTTTGATTTCTCCTCCAACTGCTACGAATATTATCGATGTGGAACAACTTTAAGAGTTAACTGACAAACCTAGGAGAAATCCCAAACGAAAATGCACATCCACACTGTCAGGTATGGATAACTCTGTGCCCAGTTACCCACCAAAGGAAATATTAAAAAGTGTGGATGATCATGAAGAGGCTCCAGAGTCCTATGAAATGACATGGACTCTTTCCCAATTGATTCTAAAAGTCTGTAAAGTTAATCGGCAAGATAATGCGCCTAAAGAAATTGAGCAGGACAAGCCAATTCAAATGCCAGTAGATACCCCTTCTCAGGTGTATAAGGAGTTTACTCCTGAACTCAGCACATTCGACAACCCTGATCAAGTGTATAAGGAGTTTACTCCTTAACCTAGTCCAGTCGACACCCATGATCAAAGACCAGATGAGTTCACTCACGCGTCCAGTCCTCAAACACAACAAGGACATGGTAAAACATTTGAATCTTACTGTGAAATTTTCTCCAGTAAATCGTTGAGACCAATGGTAGCTAGATTAGAAAGCAGGAATCACAGGTTGAAAGAGAAGTTACATGAATACACCATATTGGATCGGCACATCAAAACATAAAATGAACTTATGAAACTCAGGCAAACTCATTTCTCGTCTAAGATTGAACGATTAAAATGAAAGAATAAAGGTCTTTTCCAGAGGAACAGAAGACTACAGAAGATTGCCAGGAAGCACATCATCATTAATCGAGTTCTTAAGAAGGAAATCAAAAGCATGAAGAAACATGATAAATTGCAAATGTTGGTTGCAGCTGCTGCACACTCTGATGAATCTCAGTTTTTGACTTTTTGTTGTCTGAGGACAGGCAAAGACTTCAGTTTGGGGGAATTTCAGTCTCCAGTTTTGACTATATTTTTGCCTATATCATGTCAAATATACCTCCATTTTCATATCTAGTATCATTTCCTTCTGGCCTTACCATGACACATTTGACATCCTTTTACAACTAAATGGGGCTATTCAAGGTATTCTTATGATTCAAGTTATTTTTTTGTATTTTGATATTTTAAGCTAATGTTGATACTAATGTGACATGAGTTAGGTATTGTTCCTTTGAAACATAACTTATCAGTACCAGGTACCAGCTCGCACTTAGTGGAGATACCAAAGAAGCCGCCGAAGACTTGCACGACATGGCCAAAGTGGATTGGCAGTTCAATTCATATGATGGATTGAGTCATAACTCAATATGTTGACTCAGGGTGAGATTGTAGAACCGATTTATTAGAATGATTTATGATCCACACTTCTTGACACTGTGTTACCCATAATTTTGGTCGTCATGATGATGTATTGACAATGGTATACTCAGGCTCTTCATTAGAACTTTCTCCTGAGAAAAGTTACCTTCATCTCTTTCCAGAAATCACAGTTTTGAGGAAGGTTCGCAGGCTGCCAATATATTTGCGTGCGAGAATGCAAGATTCTCATAGGATGCCTTAAGCCAGGGTGCGAGAAGTTCGCACTGTGCCTAACTACTAGGGTGAAAACACTTTCTAAAGAAGGGAAAAGGATGAGTTCTCGAAGCTTCTAGAAGGGAATCTTCTAGAAGGATGAGATGGCATTCGAATGGTTATCTAAGTACTAGATTTCCTGATATTTTGGGATCATTCCTATCCAAGTAACTAATTCATTCTCTCCTATATATTGAGGGGATTCTCATGGAAAAGTTTAGAATCAAACTAGCAAGAGATTTATTGGAGAAGTAGTGAAAGACTGTGTGAAGGACTGATGCTACAGCAGCCAAGAACTCCAACAAGGTTATAAAAAGTGGTTGATCTTCTTCATACAAGTGAGAAAATGTGTGTGTCCGGGCCATCGAAAGGAGGTTTGCAACATCAAGGCTCAGGTTGTAATCATTTCTTTCTATCAATATAATACAGTAATATGTCTCTTTCCCATAAAGCTAATGTCACTTTATTGTATAACTCCTTGATCATATACTTAGATTGATTATTGAATATGTTGAATTGTCTTCACTTCGATTGGTTTGTATTGTTGTGATCTTAATAGCACAAGAGCATTGGAGCGAAGATAGAACAACAAAGACCCAAGGAAGCGATCACAAGGTATGTTCATGATTCTTGCCTCCTAGTTCATTCAATAGTCTAAATATAGGGAAAGAGTATTATTATGTCCTGCTTTGTTCTAGATCCAGGGGGATCTAGGGAGATCGGTTTGTGTCCGCACTTACGGATTAATCCTGAAACAAAATTGGCAACTCCACTGGGGACAATCCCATTTTCTTGGTGGCTTTTTGTGTTTTTCTATGGCCATTTGCTCTGATTTTTTTTCTCCTATCCTATTAGTCTCTGAGTCTTCAGGATATCCTGATAGACCTTCTGAATCCAGAAGCTTTTTGTAATTTTACTTCATTTTTCAAATTTTTGGATATGTTCAAGAATTCTCACACTGCGTTCCATTGTATCTTGCGAGAACTGGTCAGGTTCACACCCTGTTCATAGGCTTCAGTGCGAGGTTCTCGCACCTTTCTCAAAGGTTGTCTGCGAGAATCTGTGATTCTCGCACTGTGTTATATAGATTGCATGCGAACAGTCTTTTTCAAATTTTTGAATTTGAGGTTTGGTCTTTCTGATTGCCCAGAACAGTTGGAATACCTCTGATAGGTTTCTTGGACCTCTGATTGATATATTTCTTTCTTTATTTTGCATACTTGAACAGTTTTAGGGTTTTAAGACTTTTCTTGTCATTTGTGATTTGACTTTCGTTTCTTGACTCTTCTGGAAAAACCATTCTCTTTGACTTCAGATTTTGAATGTGTTTGATTTGTTGGGATCCAATGATTGGTTGAAAGTTAGTTTTTCTTGGTTTTCTTATTTTCTTATGAGTTTGAAAGAACATTTTCGTTTGCATTGAGAAGACTCATTGGTTTGCTCTTTATTTTTCCTTTCATTGAAAGAGTTGATTGGGTTTTTATTGCTTGGTTTTTTATGATTTGATTTTCTGCTCTCTCATTGGTTTAGTGAGAGTTCTTTTTGGAAAGTGAACGACAAGCTTTTCTTTCAAAAAAATATTTTTGTCTTTAGGAAACATCGGAAAAATCAAATTTTTGAGTTGGTTGAAGTATTGAAAAAGACACATAGAGAATTTTCATTTGATTACTGAATGTTTGCATTGACATTTGAAAGGAAATTGTGCATTATAGTTCAGGGTTGATTTGGAAAACTTTCTCTCTCTCCCATACATAGGATTCATTGAACGGAAAGTGTTATTTTTCATTTTCATTCTTGCATTGTTTGGGTCAGAATCATACACACATGAGTTTCATTTCTGTTACCTTTGACTGAACAACAGCTTTTAAAAACATTGCGTAATCTTAAAATTTATCTAGTAAACTCTTTTGTAGGGCTCTTTTACACCAACATTTATCTAGGCTAGTGCTTTGGAGTAGGAAGAGAGGTACACTCTCCAAAATCTCAAAACACACAATAGCATCTTGAGTTAGGGAGTGTTAAATTCCATTTGAAACATATTGTCCTGGGAAGCCCTTCTAACACAAGGGTCAAGCACTAGGTCGCATTGGTGTTGGTATAGTTACTCACCCTGCTTTGTTGCATCAGTGTAGAGATTGCACATATTACGGGGGTCACTCAGAGGTATACCCACAATGATGAGTGGAAGCCTTTTGGGTTGATTTCGGGCTAGATACCCTGCCCTTGCATGTGGATCAGACTGTCAACTGTTCCCCCAGGCTGCACTGTTGTTTGTGGTGACCTTAGTGGCCTACCTCTCTAGGTTCTTACCCAAGGTGACTGTGGAGGGAAAAGTCTTCACGATCCTTAGAATTGACGTTGATCAAACTCACTCGAGCTCCTTGGAGGGTATACCCACGATTATGTGTGGGAGCTTTCACCAGGGTGTAAGTCCGTTAAGCAGGTCGTCAACGTAAATTTTCCATCCTAGCCCTGTCCCTTCTCGTCTCATTGTTGCGACGTTGGATTTCATCACCAACTAGTGGCTTCGATATTAGAAGGTCTTGTTTGTCTGGTGATTGCTTCCTAGGTTTTGTTTACTAGTGTGTGTTGTCTGTTTCTCGAAGTTGACCATAAGAATTTCTTCGCAAAGCTTGTCACTTGTTTACAATTGCTCCCCCATGGCATTCACGTAGAATGCAAGGTTTATCTCCAGAGCATCTGGATGATTCTCAACCCTCGCCTACCAGTACACCTAAGGGTTCTCCCCATCAGACCGAAGTCCCAGTGGTTACTCCACCACACGGGGAAACAAGTGACGTTCCAGTTGTCACCACACCACAAGTAGAACGAATCGATTCTCTAGAACCTTTTTGAATTACCAATACTAGAGAGGACTATCGCATTCGTCGTGGTGAACGACCTTTTGTGCGATTAAATTCTTCTGACGAAGTCATTATTACATCTTCTGAATCAACCGTTGGGCCTTCTCCCGGTGTAGTAGGCCAAGATCCTTTTTGGTCAGGTGATTTCCGACGAGTCCTTTTTGGTACTGAGTCACCTACATTCTACGAAATTAACCCTCCAGTGTTTTCTGAGACAGAAACTACAGTAGTGACTACCACTTATCACTTTGTTCTCCCTCCCGAGATGGCCCATCTCGCGAATACTACAAGTGTCCAAACCGAAATTACTGCAACTACTCTTGCTCCTATCAATACCCAGCGAATTCCTGATGTCAACCCGACATTACCACCCGGTTATCATGCGTTGAATGCTTTTTTGAATGATTCCAATCCCACACCTCTGCAAACCCCCGTCGGTTCTCCAGGTTCTGGGCACCCTATTCCCGGTTTTATTCCGACACTCCCTCAATTTCCTTCTGGAAATCCTAATCCTAGTGGCACTATACCGTCCGTTGCACCAAACTTGCATATTCCCGTTGGTGGACAAGGTGGTACGATTCCTTTTCCTCTTACCGAATGTAATCCAATTGCTACACAATTTCCGGTTGGAACACAATCTACGATCAGAGGACAAACCTCACCTTTTGGACAAAATATACCTCCTGAATTGGCCCAGTATTGGAATTAGATTCTACAAAACTTTCCTCAAAATGTTGGGTGGCAACAAACTATCCCTACTATGGGCCAACCTTATCCAGGTATACCTAATCCTATTTGGGGTCAGAGTCACAATCCTCAAACTCAGGCCCCTACTCAAACTCAAGTCCCTACTCAAAGTCAAGGATACCACCCTTGGAATTATTATCCTCTCCAACTGACACCGAATCAGCCAAGGTCTTCCCAACATGGGTAGACTACATACGGTCCTACTGGTTTGCCAACAGGGCTTCCACCCCAAAGTCACCAGTACCCGCAAGTGAATAGATAGTTACCTTTTCTTGCTACTTTGGATTTGCTAGATTTGTCTCGGATTCTAAATGATCCTATTCGTCACTCTCCCCAATGGGCTGTTATTCTAGCCAAGCTTCCCTTGGACATTCTGAAATTCGATGGCAAAGTGGGAGAGGACCCGAACAATCACGTTATGACTTTTCATCTGTGGTGTTCATCCAACTCGTTGATGGATGATTCTATTCGTCTGCGTCTTTTTCAACGAACCCTTACAGGTTCCACTGCGAAGTGGTATATTGAATTGCCACAAGGTTTCTTCTCTGATTTTAACACCCTAGCTATGGCTTTTCTTACACATTACCAGTTACCGATCCGTTATGATACCGGGACTGAGATTTTGACTTCCTTCAAACAGACTAAAGGCATTCATATATCGGATCATATCCATGAGTGGCGAAGGAGACGTCGTCTCATCAAACTTGAACTCCCTGATCAGTTACTGGCTGAATGGCTTACAAAATCCTTTGTGAACAAAATTGGTAAAGACATTTCCATGGGTGGCATTGTCACGGAAGAGCAGGCTATCAGTCATGCTGAATATCTTGATCTTGTTTATTCACAAATGGGAACACTTTATGATTTGCTACCTGAATTACCTCATCCTGGTACTTCCAGTGCTTCAACTGCTCTAGCTGCCTCACATGCAGCTGATGGTGTGATTGGTACTACCCATACCCACTCACATTTTGTTTCAAGTACAACCCCTAAATCCACATCTTCTAATGTTCAAAATTCTCTGTCTCCTGCTACTCCCACCGGTAAAACTTCTGAGGTGAACGTCGTTCAATCTACCCCGACCGATAAAAATAAATCTAAAAAGGGGAGAGGAAAGAATAAGGAGGGAAAAAATAATAATCAAACAGAGCAGCCCAAAAATACCCCTGTTGAAGATCGGGATAAGAACAAACCACGATACCCTTGCCTTATATGTGGTGATGATCACTACACGAAGGATTGTCCACAACATGCCGAAGTTACTAAGTTCCTTCAAGGAACACCCAAACCATCTACACTGGTTGTCTTGTCCCAACCCTTCCCATCTCAACAATAGGCTCAGTTGGTCATCCATGACCAACCATCTACTTATATGACATCATACATTTTGATGTGTACCAGTGATTCTAAGAAGAATAATGTTACAATCACAACTAGAGCCAAAGATTATTCTCCATCTAAGGAGAAGGTTGACGATTTACCTCCCGCTTTGGTACAATCCTCTCCACCGGCTCCGCCTACAAACGGTCCTCTTCATCTCGAACGACCGAGCTTTGATACATTCGTGCGACCCCCTAAGGGTTTTGTTCGAAAATCGGCTTTCAATCCTCATGCTCGTGCGGCCCAGAACTACAGCATTGTAGAAGATCTGGCCCAAGCACCTTCAACGATGTCTTCCCTTGAAGTCCTTCAGTCTTGTCCTGCACAACGAAAGGATCTGTTGAAAGCTATAGGTGGAATTGATCCAATCGATACGAATTTAATAGTCTTTGACTTGGAAGATCATATTCCAAGGTTACCCCCTCATCTTGCATTTCAAATTCAAGTTGTTGTCTCTGACAAGAACATTTGTCGAACTGTTATAGATGAGGGTGCCTCTACTGTGTAATGTCTCTTGCTTGTTGGAAAGCCATTGGCTTTCCTCCTTTAAATGAATCACAAAATACTCTGAAAGCCTTTAATGGCTATGGTTTTAAGCCTTACGGTGTTCTTCGATCGTTTCCCGTTACTCTAGAAGGTAAGATAGTCCAAGTTGAAGTGGAAGTCTTCGATGCTCGCCTTGATTATAATCTTCTGCTTGGTCGTAGCTGGATCGATTCCATGTGCGTTGTTGTGTCAACACTTTTCCATGTAGTACGTTTTCCTCATCAAGGAAAGGTTGTTACCGTTGACCAACTTGCCTTCATTAATTCCGATACTCGTACTGGCAACGTGTCATTTATGGATAAAACCCCGCCGGGTTATGAGAATGTCGGTGTTGGCCTTTTAAAAGACTCTTTGTTGATGGGTACCTTCCCCATTCCATCGCCCGATGTTCCACGCCCATTATTTGCTTCTATCAATATGATATTTTCCGTACCTCATTAACTTCCTGTGTCTTCCGACCCTTGGATAGTCCCTGACCCTGGAGATCACACTCGTTTCGACGACGTCATGCCGTTAAGTCTGGTTGAGTTTGCTTATCACTCCATTCAATCGGCAACACCTTCTATCCTTTCTCTTGACGAGTTGTCTCCATATCCTTTTCGTGTCATCTTTCCCACTGACAAGATGATCATGTCCATCATGGCGGACACCCCTTGGGACGATGGGCATCATCGTTCCATACTCTTTTTGGAACAACACACCCTCGAGAACTACCAACAGATTTTGAATTCGTCGACCGTTGTTGTCATATCGACTGTTCCCGGATCTTCACATGATGTGTTTTCCAAAGGGAACCTCAATAATATCTCTCCCACGATTCCCATTGATATATCCGTTAAACCTGGGATAGTTGAAAATCTTTATATTGGAGCTTCGTGTTATTTGGCTGAAATCGTCACCTATACCTCTCTGTTCAAAGAATTTTGTGATATTTTCACCTGGAGTTACGAAGAGATGCTAGGTATCGACCCTACTACTGTTGTACATGAGATAAAGACATACCCCAGTGCTAAACCTATCCGGCAGCGCCTACGTCTAGTACACCCACGTAAAGCAACGACTATCAAGCTTGAAGTTGAAAAACTTCTCAAAGCTGGCTTTATTTATCCTGTGGCTCTGACAGAATGGGTTTCCAACCCTGTACCGATTGATAAGAAAGGAGGCATTATTCGTGTATGTGTTGATTATAGGGATATTAACAAAGCCTGTCCAAAAGACAACTTTCCCACCCCTTTTGTCGACCAGATTGTCGATGACTGTGCCATAAGCGAAATCTTCTCTCTCATGGATGGCTTCTCCAGCTATAATCAAATTAACATGGCTCTTGAGGACCAACATAAAACTGATTTTATTTGTCCTTGGGGTACTTTTGCCTATAGGAAACTTCCCTTTGGTCTTAAGAACGTTGGCGCGACATTTCAATGTGCTATGTCTTATGCTTTTCACGATATAAAGAATATCGTGCAACCCTATTTGGACGATTTAACAGCTCATTCTATGCGCCGAGTTGATCACCCCACTCATCTCCGAGCTATTTTCATTCATTGTCGGTTCTATCGCATCCGTTTAAATCCTCATAAATGCGTCTTTTGCATAGAATCCGGCCGTCTTCTAGGTTTCATCGTTTCACGTCACGGGATCCGAGTGGATCCTATTAAGGTTGAGGCGATTCTTAATCTCCCTCCTCCTTCTACATTGCGCCAATTGCAAAGTTAGCAAGGGAAAGCAAACTTTCTTCGTCGTTTCATTCCTAATTACGCCGAGATTACTCATGGTTTTACACTACTGTTAAAGAAAGGTTCCGATTTCGTTTGGGATACCATCGCCAACACTACTTTTGAAGCTTTGAAGGTGTCCCTCACGTGAGCTCGGCTTCTCTTTCCTCCTAATTATAGTTGTGATTATTTCCTTTATCTTGCTGCCTCAAAGAACACTATTGGCATGGTCCTTGTCCAAGAGGATGATGCGCACGATGAACATGTTGTTTATTACTTGAGTCGAAGTCTCACACCCACTGAAATCAAGTATCAGCATGTTGAGAAACTGGCCTTAGCTGTCGTTCAAGATGTCCAACGCTTTCGGCATTATATCCTCTCACGGAAAACTACGGTGATTTCCCATTGCAATCCTATGCAACATATTTTGACATGTCAATTGCTTGGGGGAAAATACTCCAAATGGATTGTCATACTCCAGGAGTTCGACTTGGAATTTGATCGTGCCAAGTCCAAGAAATCCTTAGTTTTTGCTGAGTTGATATACGATTTTCCTCACTCTGCAATGAAAAATGTAGCAGTAGATTCATTACCCGATGAATCACTTTTCCTTATTAGCACTGACGACATTTGGTATGGAGATATCATTATATATCTCCAAACTCAAAATTTCCGGCCTGCTTTGTCTAGTAATGAACGACATCGTATATGCTATCAGGCTCGTCAATACATTATCCTCGACGATACTCTTTACCGTCGTGGAATTGACTCAGTGTTTAGACATTGTTTAACTTTCGACGAAGCCGATAAATCCTTGAATGACTGTCATTTCGGAGCATGTGGTGGTCATATGTCTGGGTATGCTACTGCCCAGAAGATCTTACGCATAGGATATTTTTGTCCTTCCTTGTTCAATGACTGCATTACTGTCGTTCAGAAGTGCCATGCCTGCCAAACCTACAATCAGAAAATACGGTCACATCCTTCTCCTCTTCATCCTGTGGTCTCAGTTGGTCCTTTTGCGAAATGGGGCATTGATTTCATGACATGTCACCCTCACTCGGTCGGGGG
>SNQJ01S0076519.1:7457-17898 GCA_010110895.2 Picea sitchensis
AATATATTATCAAAACTAACTATAACAAATTTAAATACTTGATTTATGTGGTGTTAAATACCTTGTGAGGGAGGTAAGTTCATTGGAATTAAATTGAAACATTCTATCGATATATTTTCCACATATTCTTGTCGCAGATCACGTTTTTTACTTTCCTCTTCTTGGGTATAATGATAACAAACCTCTTCATTATTTTATTTGAAAAAATATTTTCAACTAATATAACTAAATATAATGAAAAAGAAATACAACAATGATGTCTTTTTTTTAAAGATATTTTCAATCATTATCTCAAAGTGACTCAATGATTCTAAATAAATCCCTCAAAGAAATTGAACCTTGTCCAACCTTTGGATCCAACACCTTTGAGTCTTAGGAATGCATTATATTACTATTGTATTCTATGGTTTAATAAACATTGTTTAAATATTCTAATTATGAAATCATATATTTTTTTTAATTATAATTTGATTTTTTTTTATAGTATATAAATTTAAATTATTAAATATTTAAACAATATCATATTTTACTATCGTGTTTTACGGTTTATGGTTTAATAGGTATTGTTTAAATATTCCAATTTTGATATCATATATTTCTTTCTTTTGATTATAATTTGATTTTTTTAGTATGTAAATTTAAATTATTGAATATTTAGACAATGTCATATTAAAAGAAATTTAAAATTTATGAGCAAACATATTAAAAAAAAATTACCTTAACTTTTTTAATACTTTAATTTTGATTGGAATTTGTTTTTTTTTTATATAAATTTAAATTATTGAATATTTAAACAATGTCATATTAAAAGAAATTCAAAATTCATGGATAAACATATTAAAAAAAATAACCATAATTTTTTTAATACTTTAATTTTAAAATAATATCAATAATATTTTTTAGTATAATATTTTAATTTTAAAATAAAGTCAACCATCGTGTTTACTATTTATGGTTTAATAGGTATTGTTTAAATATTCCAATTTTGATATCATATATTTCTTTCTTTTGATTATAATTTGATTTTTTTAAAGATAATATTTAAATTATTAACATTCAGGACAATGTCATTAAAAGAAATTTAAAATTTATGAGCAAACATATTAAAAAACTACCTTAACTTTACTTTACTCTTGATGGAATTTGTTTTTTTTATATAAATAAATTATTGAATATTTTAAACAATGTCACATAAAGAAATTCAAAATTCATGATAAACATATTAAAAAAAATAACCATAATTTTTTAATACTTTAATTTTAAAATAATATCAATATTTTAGTATAACATTTTAATTTTAAAATAAAGTAAAAAAAATTACCATAAATTTTTAATATCATAATTTTAAAATAAAGTCAATAATGTTTTTAAGTATAACATTTTAATTTTAAAATAAAAAGTAAAAACATTTTTAGTATAACATTTTATTAATTTAATTAAATTCACCATATATATATAATTTGTTTATATATTTTATCTAAATTTATAGTTTTTTTAATGTAAAATTTTACAAGAATAAATAATAAGTTTTCATAATAATTTTGTTAAATTTATGATTATGTATTTCAAAGTTTAGGAAATATTTACTAAATCTCAATTAATTGAAAGATTTTTGGATAGACCATTTTATTGTTGGCTTTCAAAAAGTACTTCAAAAGGAGTAAGAACATATTGAGATGAAAGATAATAAGTACTCTTGAGAATGGAGAATATCATGAATGGTAAGTAAGTGCATGAAAAAATAAATGTTTTTATTGATTTCCATTATTTATTTATTTATTTAATATGAATATGACATATTATATTGTATATTGTATTTATATTAAAAAAAAATATTTTAAAATAATAATAATATTATTATTTGGGTGTTTTCTAATTTTATAAAAAAAAATTCTTTTATTATTAATATTTTTCAAAACTTTTGTTATTTTTTTCTAATGATACACATAAAACTAAAATATTAACATTGTTTTTTTACAAATTATGATTTAATAATTAATAAAATGTATTTAGAAAACTTACAATGGACCTAATAAATTAATTGGTTGTCGATCGATCTAAATTAAATAGCATGTAAGTTACTGAATACGTGAGCAGATCTCACCTTGATTGAATTATTGAAGCTAATCATTACATTTATATAGCACAAAGGTGCTCACAACAACCTTGAATTGACCTCCTACAAAGGTGGATCTCAAACCACCAACAAACCCTAAATTGGACAAGCACAAACAACTCACAACCAATTAGTTACTTAGGATACTAATTTCTACATTCTCAACACCTCCCCCTTAATGGAGAAATGTTTTTTCTACCACACCTAGCAACTCTGCAAATTTCAAATTTTGCCTCTCTTCAGCTTAGTGAAAATATCAACCATATTTTCATCTATGTTACAATATATTAAGTCAATCTATTTTGACTCTATCTTTTCTTAGACAAAATGATGCTGAATTTCAATATGCTTAGTTCTGGCATGATACATAGGGTTATTAGCAGGTTTGATTGAACTTCTGATTATCACAATTGATAACCTGTATGCCTTTTGTTCTTTCTCCCATGTTCTCAAGAATTCTCATCCAGATAGCTTCACATGTAGTATTGCACAAGGCTTTGTACTCAAATTGGCCAGACAAAGAAACAGCTATTGTTTTTAATGCCCATGATAATGCACTTCCCGAACTTCAATTCTAAAGGCATACAACCTGTGGTTGACTTTTCTCACACAGAGCCTCCAAATTTTAATAGAATCCTAATATCCCCGCCAACTTAACATCAAATTCATCAGGATATTTAATACCAAAATCAATAGTTCCTTCCAAATAACGGTAATAGGACTCTCTTTGCTGCTTTCTACTGACTCTCATGAGGCTTAGCCATGAATTGACTAAGGATGTTGACCGAGTAGGCAATATCTGGCCTGGTAGTGATGAGATAATTCAGACTTCCCACAAACTATCAATGCAAGGTTCCATTCAATTCTCATTATCCATCATCACCACAGTTTAACATTTTGTTATAATGGAGTAGGCATCACCTTACATCCACATTCATACTCACAAATCCTAAGCAATTCCCTAGTATATTTGCTTTGTGTAACCAGTGTCACATCATCTTCTTTCCATACTTCAAGACCCATACAATAATGTAGTTCTCCAAGATCCTCATTTCAAAAACTTGTGATAACTTCTTTTTGATTTCATCAATTATCTTAGAAGCATTTCCGTTATGATTAGATCATCAACATGGAGAGAAATCAAAGCAATATGTTCTTTTTTCATCTTTCTTAATATAGATATTTGGATGATTCTTACTCTTCACAAATCCTTTTTGTAGAAAGAAATTGTCTATCTTTTCATAACATGACCTAGGTGCCTATTTAATCCCATAGAGCCTTTTTCATTTGCATACCAAATGTTCATGTCCCTGTTTAACAAATCCTTTAGGTTGTACAAGATATAATTCTTCCTTTAATTCTCCATTCAGAAAGCAGACTTCACATCTAACTCATGTAGGTTCCATTTATGTTTTGTAGCTAATGCACTCATCAATCTAATGGTGTTTAACTTAGGCTGCAAAAGTATTCACATAATCAATTCCTTTTTGTGAATACCCTTTAAAATCCAATCTTTATATTTTATCTATACTACCACTCACCATTAAATTTGTATTTAAACAACCATTTGCATCCAATTGTAACTTTGTTTTCAAGCAACTCTATTAATTCCCATGTTTCATTCTTCATTATTGAATCATATTATTCTTTCATTGCATCCATCCAAAATTTATGTTCTTTAGATTGTTTATAATTCGCAGGTTCTATAGTGTTCATTACTTGAGTCATAAAAGCATAATCTTTGTACCTGATAGTTGTATGAATCTGACGAGATGTCTTCCTCGGAGTCTTGGTGCTAGCATCTCTTCTACTTTGAGGTGTAGTTCTTTCAACCTTTCGATCCCTGTACTTGTACCTATTCATGTTCCTCCTCTTGATCCTCTTTCTATACATGTATTACATCTGCATCTTCTACAATACAGTCATGAGGGATGCTATTCTACTTCCATGGATCTGACTATCTACTTTATGACCTGTATCTTTGTGGAATAATACATCTCTGCTTGGAAATACTTTTTGCATGTTAGGATCAAACATCTTATATGCTTCATGCTCATCATAGTAACCAAGAAAAATACACTTGATGGATTTGCATCAAGCTTTCTCCTATCCTCTTTGGGAATGTGAGCAAAAGATTTACTTCCAAATATTCTTAAATGATTCACAACATGCTTATAACCATAAAAAGATTCAAGTGGAGTTTTATGATCTAAGCTTTAGTAGGACTTCTATTTTTCAAATAAAAAAAGTTTCTAATAGCTTCAACCCAAACCATTATTAGTGAGATTTCCAGCTATTACTTTGTGCACATTCAACCAAGGTTCTATTTTTCCATATTCCACCTCCATTTTGTCATAGAGTGTGCACCATGAATGCTTTCATTTCTTTGTAGTTTTGATGAAAAGCTCTCGTGAATCGTATTCTCCTTCATCCGATTCGAGAATCTTGATGTACCTGCATTGTTTTCAAATCCAAATTTTAAACTCCTAAAGTATTAAAAACATCACTTCTTTCTTTCCCACACCCATGTGTATTTAGTGCAAATCATCAATGAAAATAAGAAAATAATATACTCCTCCAATAGACCTTGTCTACATGGGACCACAAACATCTATGTGCACAAGTTCAAGTATATCCATCTTTCTTCTATCTATGTGAGAATGAAACTCTTCTCTGTGTTTCTTTTCCAAAGCACACCCATCACATGCACCATGTTCATTCTTTAATAGTGGAAGTCCTTCTACCATGCCTTGTTTATGAAGAAGCAACAAATCATTATAGTTTAGATGTCCATAACTCTGATGCCACAATACCTCTATTGGCATCATTGTTGAAACCAAGGCTTGATGTCCTTTCATCATCAAATCGAGCTTGTATAGCCCTCCAACTCTAACTCCTGTAGCAACTACTTTATAATGGTCTTTCATCCTTCAAGACAATGTGATTTCACAAAATTCACCTTCATGTCTTGATCTCATGGTGGAAATAGAAATTAGCCTTTTTCTTTATACTAGGTAGATGCATTAGATTTTGTATTTGTTTAACACTACCATTTTGTAATGTAACAGAGATATCCCCATAACCTTTGATTTGATGTGACTATTCATCACCAAGGTAAATGTTAGCACCATCATTAGTCTTACAATAATTATCAAACCAGTTTCTATTACAAGACATGTGGATCGATGCACCAGAATCTACATACCATGCATGCACATCATTTGTCTCAGCTGACAAAGAGACATCTGATATGAATAATTTGTGGAATTCATCATTACCATTATCACCCCTTTCAGCAAAATTACTATTCTGCCTCGAATTTCTATATTTTTTCTCATGTTTATGCTTATACCAATAATCCTTAGCATGATGTCCATCTTTTCCACAATTATAACATGAATCACTCTTTCTCTAATTTGTATGAGACCGAGGAGATGTCATACCTTTATGTTCTTTTGCATATTGAGGTTTGCCTCCTTTGTTGCGTTCCCAAGGCTTTCCTTTACCCTTTGCCATCAATGCCGAATCTGAATGTGGAGGCTTTCCGGTGAGATGGCTTCTACATTCCTCCTCTTGTAGAAGAATACCTGCAAGTTCTTCAAATGTCGGAGCATTCTCTCGGGCTGCAATACCTATTATGAACATTTGGTAGTCTTCTAGAATGTCATTTAATGTGACAGTTACTAGATCAGTGAGAGACCTTTTCTCCTATGTCACCTAGTTTATCTTTTAAATCTTTGATTCTTGAAATGAAATTAGTAACATTTTTATTTTCCTCCATTTTGATTGAGAGCAATTTGCTTTTTAAAAACCAAACTCGGTTTGTATTAGCGGTTTGGTACAAACCTTTCAAGATGTCCCATGTCTCCTTAGATGTTTTTCAATCTCTTATATGCGGAATTATGTTGTTTTTTACAGACATTCCGAGGAAAACTTTATCTTTGCTTTCTCTCTTCTCCCAATCTTGGGCAGCAGTAGCAGGCTTTGCCTCATCTCCCGAGACAATAGCCCAAACCTCGGATGCTTCCAACACTGTTTGCATCTTAAATTTTCAATTTACATAATTGGATCCATCTAATTTATTTGATTCATTTATGTATGAATCAATTAAAGAATTTGCCATTTTAAATTCTTTAAAACAACTCAGAAATTACCTTTGCTGTCACCACCAAATCTTTCTCCTGCCAACAACAATGTAGCAGCTTCCTCGTTCACCACAACTCCACAACGCACTGTGCGCTCTCCCAACCGAACACAGATCTGTTTCTTCTTTGCAACAAGAGAAGATCTCAACAGTTCTCTCACGCAAATCTGAGAGAAGCACCAGAGTCGCTCCACGCACTCTTCTCACACAGGTGCTCCACGCCACGCTCAACGAAAGATCCTCCTGTCAAGGGAATTGAGTGTTAGTACGAGCACAAAAACTGGCGCAGTGTTCTATTTGTTGATGGAGGGCTCCAGGGGCTGAAGCGAAGAATTTGGCAAGCAGGGAAAAGAGGAGGAGCAACAGTGGTGTTCTAGTGGTGCAAGCAGGTTTGATAGCGAAAATGTCTGCGGAAAACAAAGGTGAAAACATTATGGACAGATGGAATTCCAATTATTTAATAATACATGCAGATATTTAAATCCAAAAAATACAGATACTTAAAACCAAAAAACACAAAACACTGTAGACATACCATTATCAGCAGTGTCGTAATTGACATAGGCATATCCAAGAGAACTCTTGGTGCTGATATCTCTGCAGATGTGAATAGAGAGCATGGGGCCAATCTGCTGGAAGAGATCATAAATCCAGCCATCGCTAACATTGGGCTCCAAATCCCCCACATACAGAGACGTCGATACAAATTGATTCGACACATTGTTGCTACCATTCCCAACAACCTGTTGCTACTGTGAAACAACAGGGTTTTGGGGTTGGACTTGAATCTGTGCCATTCTCCCTCTAATTGTTTTTTGGTTATTAACGCTATTGCAATTGGACTTGGCCCCCTCTTAAATGCTTTTAACCCTTTGCGTTTATGGTTTTAGCGTCTGACTGTTCCACGTCAGAGGAAAATCTCGTTTCAGAATATTCCTTATTTCGAAAGAGAATTTATGTAAAAAAGTTAAATATCAAAATGAACTATTGCACAGAGCTATAGTATATCACCGCTTTTATCAAATAATTTCGAAATTCTTGTTACGCCGAAAGGCGTACACCTATTGGCAATGGGCACATTTAATAGGTTTTTTGTTCTTAATACATTTTCTATGGACGAGATTAAATATGCTTAGAATATTCTTAGTTGTCACAATAAATGAATGGCTCTGATTTCATCCATTAACTTCCGAGCTGTTATAAAGACATCCGTTTATATGTTTACATTTTTACATTTACCTAATCGTGTTTAAAAATTACTGTGTTCACTAACTTATTGCCACGTCTACCTGATTAGAAAATATTAAGGTATTCACACAAAGTGGTAAGATCTTGGTGTCTCATGTTTCTGCTGACTGACGTTTGGTGACCGCGTTTCTGTGGTGTTTTTTATGGCCACCTTTATGTGTTGTCAAATCATCTGGTTTAGGGATTTAAACACGATTAGTCCAGATGAAAATCATGAGAGAGAAGTTGTTGATGACTCAGTTATATTCCTCCATTCGGAATTAAGTTCTGATTATCGCTCTCATTCTCGTAGTCCAGCCAATATCCATGAGAAAGAAGTTATTGATGGATCAGTTTCATCCGTAGGCTATAGCCCTTCTCCTCAGAAAAAGAAGTTATTCACATTGTGGGATGTTGACATTTACGAAGAAGACGTTGGGAATAGGCCAAAGGATGTGGAGCCTTCGAAGCCAATGCGTGGTTCAGCGGATGACCAGGATGCATATATAGGTCGAATTATATTTGTAATGAAAACAATTGATTTATTTCTTGAATTCAGATCTACTATTCTATTTCCGTTCAAGCAACTTTCATTTACTGTGAAATCATTGTAGTGAGATCGCTCAAAAACATTACATGCACTTGAACTTGAATTTGATCTTGATGTTGACGGTTAAAAATATAGTAATATGGCAAAATGGATAGATAATTAATAAGGCAACATTTATACAGATAACCTAAAGGTTGTGTATTTATAAAGTGGAAGGCACAGTTCATGCCCCCTTGAGCGTAGATAGTCGTCCTGTACAGGATCAACAATGCATTCACATTAAAATAGGTGAATTAAGGTTTGTTTGTAAATGAAATAGGCAAATTAGGGTTTGTTTGAAAATGAAATATGCCTTCTGGCATTAATCAGCCACATAATTGTGGTTGTGCTAGTATTATATTAGAATTACAAGAACAATCTTCTGCCGGGGTAAAATGAAGTCTCAAGTTTTAAAAAATATCAAGAGATTATGTATTTTATGCCTTTTTTTTTGTCTCAGGATAATTGGGAGGTGTTGATGATTTTTTTGGTTTGAATTTAGAATTTAGAAGTTGCAATTTATTAATGTTAAAATGGTATTTATAGATTCAAAGATACAATTTAAGATTTATTTTTTTTAAATAAAAAATGAATTAATTGGTAATTGAAATGGGTTTTTATTATTTCCTATTATATGTTTTTTTTTTTAAATTGAAGTTTACAAATCACAATTTTTTATTGTCAAAATTATATTCATCAATTTAAAAATACAATTTAAAGACTTCTAAGAGCTTTTATTGTCAAAATTATATTTATCAATTTAAAAATACAATTTAAAGACTTGTAAAACCTTTCAATCTATCTAAAAGATTAAAAACTCAATTTCACTAAGAAATCAAAAATTTAGTTGGACTCTCTTAACACTTTAACAATTTAAACTCAATTCTAATTAAGAAATCAAAGAATTTTATTTGACTCTGTTAACACTTAGACAATGTATTAGAGATGCATCTTCCTCATAAGATACAAGATTTTAAATTGAATCTTAGGAAGAAGATACAATGTTATTCTAAGTTATAAATTTCAAGTAATAATTAAAATATTTGTTTGTAATATATTTTCATGAGTAAAAAGAGGAGGTGAAATATTTATCCCAAAATATCACATTTAATATAGAAGGAATTATTCACACAACATATTTTGTTTATATAGGAGGACGAATAAATAAATAGACTTATTTTAATGATTTATAAAATAAAATGAATTTTTTTTATTAAATTTAGAAAAGAATTTATAATCTAAAAAATTGAGTTATGTGTTTTTTTCAATCTTCTTTTTTTAATGAAAAGAAAAAATTTAAATTAATTTATGAAATGTAGTTATCTTTCTTGAAACTAATCTTTAATTTACTCTTACAATTAATACTTATTTTTTTACTAAAATTCAATATAATTTTAGATAATAAGTAACTTACATTTTATCGAATTTCTACATAAAATAAGTAAAAGACAAATACATATATTACAATTGTCACAAAACTTTAAATTAAGTAAGTTTTATTTATAGACTTCATTTATTATACTTTTATTACTTCTCCATTCATGTTTGCCCGTTTAAGGGGTATGCTAGTATAAAAAAGGATTTAGCCTTTGAATGAAAGACCAAACCAAACATTTATATAAGAAATAATTTAGCTTTATTTGTATTTAAGAATTATATCAATATTGATTTTGAACATTTACATTAATAAATATTATTTTATTATTATNATAAATATATTTACTTTTTAATATATATTTTTTTAAATATTTTTAATTACTTACGCTGAAGGCGTTCTTTTAGGGGAGTTCACTTTTGAATTTTCGTCGTTTGTCCACGAAACAATCAAACACGAACGCCCCACGACCAATCAAACACGAACACGTTTTTGATATGTGAATTAAACACATACATGTTTTTGTCATCCATAGTTTGTGTTTATCCGATATTTAGTTTGTGTTTATCCGATCTATTTCTCATCGACTCCCATCTTAACTCAGCTTGCTCGTCTTCTCCACTTGGCATTTTATTCCTGTTCTTCCTGCACCAGGTTGTGCCCCAACGTCTTCCCCGGGATCTTGTAAGGCACCCACATCGCAGTGGAGGCCGGATCTTGGAAGGCGCCCACAATATCGCAGTATAGCAGTGGAGGCCTTGACGAAGCCAAAGTCTTGCTGCTCCGTTGAAAGGAAACCAACCTGCAAGTATTCTCATTGCAAAATATAAAGCTCAGAATAATTAAAATTGGAAGAATTAAGTTCACACAACACAAACAATTTTCATTACTTAATAAACAAATGGAGGTTACATATATAGCATGCAGATCACTGACTCAAGTGGATCTGATTAGCTAAAAATAGTAAACCTAGAAACTCACAGTTACAAC
>SNQJ01S0076519.1:17908-40748 GCA_010110895.2 Picea sitchensis
CCATCTTACATTGTAAGTGTGATCTTCTGAGTTCTGTACTTCTTCATACATTTGAATATACTATTCTTTTCTCTCTGCATTTCTCTGTCCTTCACAATTTATCATACACTGGTCTCAGTGGTGTTTTTCCCTTTTCTTCGACATCAATCTTACCTGCCCCTCTCATTTTAGATGTCTTAATACAACCACATCCCTTGGTGGTCTATTTTGCTGGGCAATATTTTGGCCTCCCATGTACCCCTCTCCGCCTTGTCTCCATACATTTTCTATTGGCTTGAAGCTTGCTATTACTGGACCACAGAGGAGAGATCACAGGGTTAAATTGACGGCATGGAGATGTACAAAAAACCAAGCAATTTCTTTAGGCTCTGAGGTACATTCTTTGATTCCCCCCAAGTCAAGCGTCTCTATCAAGTCTCTTGTTAACATGAACAATTTTCAGGCAAGATTCAAGGCTACCTTGGCTTGGAAGTTTCAAACCACAAATCACTTGTTTCTTTGGCAGTTTGGCTATATCTGTGTGTGTGTGTGTGTGTTTATTAGTTTTTTTGTTAAACTTAACGTGTAATTGCATTGAGGTTGGTAAATTTTGTAGACCATGCTACAACTGTCGGTGTTATTATTGAACTATCTTCTGTAAATTATCACAAGGTAAGACTATTTATATAGTCAATTTCACAATAATCACTTATCACTAGAGCATATTGTTATGGCAACTAATTTTTTAGTACATGTGCTCTGTAGAAAGAGTTGCAGGCCTTCCAACTTGTAAATGGTTGTTGGGACCCCGGAAGTTACTGTCAATATGTGGATGTCTAATAAGATTCATCCAACCTACTGAAATCAAAATAAAAGCCTTCCAACTTGTAAATCGTTGTTGGGACCCCAGAAGTTACTGTTAATATGTGGATGTCTAATAAGATTCATCCAACCTACTGAAATAAAAATAAAAAGGCATTTATCTTTGGCTATAATTTGTAATAATGTTGTGAAAAGATGCTTTGACAAACATATTTCATATTGTATAACATGCTAATACATTTTCCAAAACTTTTACTTTTGATTGGGTTGTGGGTGTCTATTCAATGTTCATTAATGTGAAGATCACAAATGGAACAAAACGTTGCAAAAATAAATTGTGAAATTTACTCACACTATTGAAACTCGGATCCAATTCTTGAACAATATTCCCAGTGTTTAAAGGATTGACAAGACATTGTTTAGGCAATGTTTATTTCAAATAATGAATGAATAGTTCAATCTTTTAAATCATTTATACCATTCAGATAAACAAACCTTTAATTGAACCAATTCCCAAAGTGAAAGGTTCAATTCATCGGTGAATATTAAGTTGTTCTATGCAAGTTGTTCCATAAGTTAGACTATTAATTCCGATAAGAATGTTTAGAACCCAACTACAACCAAATGTTGCAAAATCAAACTCAATTTGTCATGAGATATTCAATAGCCTTCAGAAATGTTTCCTTTTATTCACAAAACTTATTCAATTAAAAAAAAATTACCCAAAGTCTTGGATTATATGGCTATGTTAGTTAAACCAACAAATAAAAATTTTAATAGTGAACAAAATTACCAGATTGTTAAAATATTTTAAATATCGATCCACAATTCATCAATGTTTAAACCCTAACACTTGTTACCAGAACTTAGATTTATTTCCAAAGAGTAGATTTAACATATATTTTGCCACTGAATGTAATCTTCAGTTTGTCAAGCACATTCAAATTATGTAAACATTTGCCAATAGATCAATTTAGTCTTCTATGGAACAAATCTTGATTAGACTTGTCCTTAAGCAGTATAGATTTGATATTCCTGCCAGAAAATAATTTCCCCGTGAAATCGAGGCCGGAATGGACCCCTCCACCAAAAATCCTACAGAAGTTCTGGAACAACCAATTCATGTGTCTGTTATTGATAGCTCAATCTACAAGGATGATACTTCTCCCATCCCTGTTATCAAACATGCCAGTCTAAATTTCCGAGGTAAGGAATTAGGTAATGTCACACACCCACTACATCAAGTTAGATTTTTTGTCTTTTTCTTCGAGGAACAGAATCCTCGAGACTTCTATGGGGCCCCGCGCAGACCCTCTCTACCTTTAACCTCCTCCAAACGACCACAAGTTGGCCTTAGCGCAAGTGCCATTCGCTGCTTTGTGAGTCGGGAATCAAGACTCTTGACTCCCCTTTCTCCAAACACTGATACCCGAGATGCTATACGAGTGAGGCTCCCTACTCACTAGCGCCTGCTACATGTAACCATAGGCTAAGACAAACATTAGCACCACTCGCAACCTCTCCAGTTGAGGTGTTGAGCTCTCGTGCTCTTCCTTCGTGAATCTCCGAGACGCGATAGGTCAATGTTGCGTGGACTCTGCCAAAACGACGTGCACACGCCACTTGTCAACTCTGCTATACTCTGCTCACGTGCCGTGCTGCCACCGCCCGTCGTGCGAGACCTTGGCTCTCGACGTTTCGTGGCCTTAGCGATCAAGGTGCAGCTTCTTCATCCTACGAAACCCCAAGCCACGATAAGTCAACAATGGGTTGACTCTTTCCCAGTGTGACACGCGTCCACCACCGGATTACCCGCTTCCTAGGCTAAATACTAGCGCTACTCACATCTCGCGACTTCACGAGTTGGAGTATTAATCCCTCATGCTCCTCTTTTGTGAGTTCTCGAGATACGATAATTCAATAATGGGTTGACTCCTTTCTAGGCAACATGTGTCCATCATCCATCACCCGTTCCCACCTTTCTCTGGGCGCTTGTCGTTATGCCACTTGTCAACCATGCGTTCCCCACTTACGGATGGGTTACGTGTTTACACGAGCCCTCGGTGTTCGTCTCTTCGTGACTTCCACAATCGGAAGGAAACTCCCTCAAGTTCTGAACCCTCGAGAGGCGATAACTATGAAAGTTCGGATCCAACGGTCCTCCCGTGCCCTGGATCCAACGGCCACGATTACGTCGCGATCTCGCGAATCGCGAGTTCATGCAGTCCTACCCTTGACTACTCCAAGTCACGAGTCAGCGAAATGCTACTCTCCTACCCATACAAAGGCTAAGATCGACAGTCATTAGGGCTCCGTCGGATCCTTGGATCTACGGTCCTGGGTCCCATCGCTACTTGCGAAGGATGAAAGGGGTGAGGTGTTAATGCCTGTGCTCCTTCTCTAGATCCATCGGTTTTGACATATCCGGGGTATTCCCGAAAGGATTTCGACCATTCGTTTACCAAATGATAGGGTATTCCCTCTTTCTATAATTGGGCTCACTATCCCTTCTGAGCTTGAATCATGAAATTCAACTTCTCGAGGCTTCAAGCTCCCACGACTCTGAGACCTTAGAGAACTATCCTTCCTTGCACAAGGTTTCCAGACTTAACCATTTATACCGAAACCAATGGTGACATATAAACATACACATCCATCCATTATCTCCAGTTTAAAACACCAGGCAATCATTCTACACAGGAATTATTGCGGGCATACAAATACAAGAATGCATTCATGATATTTAGTTCGAAATACAAGGTATAGAACACTTATCAAATCTACCAGGCGTGATGCAACTGTTGAGAGGGGTGCTCGTTTCCACCCAACCATAGGCTCAGTGACTCCAAACGGATTTACCACTATCCACCCCCGAGCTAGACCACGATGCTTTGAGGTTCAGTCTCCTATTTCCAGCTCGACAAAAAATCAAGGATGAAGGTTACTCTCCTTCTCTTGATATTCAGAACTCCCTGCGTTTTCAGGGTTTCTCCAATCTCTTTCGCGATCCTCGTCGCGTGCACTACTCTCTCCCCCTTACCACACTTCCTCTCTTGCCAATTTATGTTTGCAAGGTTGCGTGTGGCGCGAATTCCGCCATCTGTGGTTAGGTCTGAGGGTTGTTACGGATGGGAGGTTCACCCCCATCCCCTCATTAACTCTTGAGGAGCCCCCCCACCTACCAATCTGACGGGAAATCCATTCCAAGATTAGAGAGCTGCCTTGGTTTGTGAGAAAGTATAAACCAGTACAATACTGGCTTGGTGGAAGTTAACGCAACCATTCCAGGTCCCTTCCACCACCTCTCATTAGCCATCATGGTCTCTTTTTAGCACATCCCTCTCCCAACAGTCATGCAACACATATTCATAACATAATTTACATTCATCGACCTTTTATACAAAGGTCCATCAAGTCAAACATTCACATCTTTGAGTTTGCCATAGTTCTTGGCCAATATAGTTATTTTTACAGACTGGGGGAAACAGGGTGTTACAGGTAACCTCCCTCTGCACCAGAATATTTAAAATGTCATTTGTCTTCTATACATCGCAACTTTATTTCTATACATCGCATCACAACTTTCTTTCTATACATCGCAGGGAGAAAGGGAACGCCAAAAAGAATGAGTTTTAGTTCCTTCTCTTTTTTTCACTATAAAAAATGAGTTTGAACTCGTGGATTAAATGATTGAGCAAGTAGAAATCACTTATCACCCTCACTTTAACCCAGTGCCTGGTCCTAAGATTCACAGTATGCCAAAGGGTTAATTGCAAAGCCTACTCTTCTACACCTAAGGGTTAATTGCAAAGCCTACTCTTCTACACCTATTGTATGATTTGATTCTTCACTTTTCCATAAGTTTGCATTATCACTTATTTATTTATTGTTTACCAACAATAAGATGGGTCATATACTTATGTTAATGATAAAAAAAATAGATGAATCAATTCTAATAATATATTAAGTTCAAAACATATTCCTAAGAAACAGAAAAAATATTATCAAAATGCAATATAAATATTTCCAGAACCAAATCAATGTAGGTGTCATTAAATCTTTGGAGAACTAAATTAATGTGGATAATATTTTTCAATTTAATGTGGACGCCTTTTTTTTTAGATTTATGTAAATCCTTATTAGGATAAAGTTGAGATAAATCTTGTAATAATATTGATAAATTGGTAACATAGTGTAAGTACAATTTCATTCCTTTAAGTATAATGAGTAATAACAATGCAACACATTGTTGTAGTTATTTTCCAACATATATACCCATTATGTTCCCTTCCCAGGTATGCTAGTTTATTTGATTTTAATGATTTGTTTATTGCATCAAGACTAATATAACATATTATGTTGTATATATTGTATTTATATTAAAAAAAAATAAAAAAAAATTAATATTATTATTATTATTTTTTATTTTAAGTGTTTTCTAATTTCTATAAAAAAAAAAATTATTATTAATATTTTTAATTTCAAAACTTTTTGTTAATTTTTTTTAATGATACACATAAAACTAATATATTAATATTGTCTTCTTACAAATTATGATTTAATAAAAAAATGTATTTAGAAATTATGGACTCACCAATTAATTGGTTGCCATGGAGTTGATTGGATCTACACTCTGAGACCAAGAGACCAAGGTTTTGGACGAAGAGACCAAGCATTTATATAAGAAAGGATTTAGCCTTTGGATGAAGAGACCAAACATTTATATAAGAAAGAATTTAGCCTAAGAATTATACCAATATTGATTTTGAACATTTACATTAATAAATATTATTTTATTATTAATTTTTTTTTTAAATAAATATAATTACTTTTTAATATATATATATATATATTTTTAATTATTTTATTTAATTTTAATGATTTTTTTATTGTATCAAAAGTAATAAAAGTATTGAGGTGTTTTACAGCTTAGTATAGAGGAAATGTTGTCCTGCAATATTACATTAAAAAATAACAAAATAAAAATAATAAAAATGATTTATTAACTACATGCAAACATATGTATATGACAACATTTATAAAATTAAACTAGTGTATATTTATTTTAAACCAGGAATTATTATATGACATAGAATTAAATGATAAAAAAATAAACACTTTAAAAAACTTGATTCCTCTCTGTGATACTTAAAAATCTGGATTTAAGAAGTATCTTAAAAATCTGGATTTAAAATGCATCTACTGTAGTTTTTGTATTATTTTTTATATATTTTCATATTTTGAATTTTTTTTTAATAAATATTACTTTATTATTAATTTTATTTTTATTTTTTTTCTTAATTTTAAAAATATTTTGTTTATTTCTTTTCAATATTTTTTATTAATTTATTTAATTTTAATAATTTTTATTTATTTTTATATATTTTGATACTTTCTTTAAAAAAAAAAATTAAGTTTAAGTTTATTTATAATGAATTTAAATTTTAATATCTTATCACGTGAGCATCATATTTCAAAGAGCTTTGAATTGATTTATTTTTTTGGTTCTTCCATGTACTATAGTACTTGATACATTTGCAACATTTCAATTTCTACTTTTGCGATGGTTACCTAATAATGAGTAAAAGGTTATTTTAAAACAAATTGAATTAAAAGTTTCATTAATAATAAATTTAAATTTCTATAAAGTATGCAAGAGTATTTTTATAGAATTTTTAGTTTAAATAATAAAAATATTTTTTATATATAATTTATTGGAGTATTATTATGATAAAAAATTTATAAAAGTATGTAAAAATATTTTTATAGAATTTTTAGTTTAAATAATAAAAAGTTTTTTTTATATAGTTCATTGTAGCATTATTATAATAAAGAATGTAAAAGTATTTTTATAGAATTTTTAGTTTAAATAATAAAAAGTTTTTTTTATATAGTTCATTGTAGCAT
The DNA here is from genome assembly GCA_010110895.2 of Picea sitchensis. Taxonomy (NCBI): domain Eukaryota; kingdom Viridiplantae; phylum Streptophyta; class Pinopsida; order Pinales; family Pinaceae; genus Picea; species Picea sitchensis. The sequence continues at coordinate 24,617 of SNQJ01S0076519.1, forward strand.
TATTATGATAAAGATGATGATTCTTTAATATGAATATATTAAATTTATAAATTTAAATTAATAACTTTGATTTATCATGTTATTTTTATAACTAAATAAATTATAGCTGTAATTTTTTAATTTACTTTTATTTTAATGGTTTAACAAGTTATAAAGTTTATTTTTTTTACAATTACTTTGAAAACTTGTTTAGATATTTTGTAAGAAGGATTTTCCAACAAAAAGTGTTAGCTTTAAGGTGTAAACAATTAAAAAAAAGGATTTGAAGGGCTACATGTAGTCAATGAAGAAAAAGTTAAATACTTATTCAATGGGTGTATAGAAATTAATATTATATTGGATGTAAGAGTTACTAGGCTACATTTAGCCAATGAAGAAAAAGTTAAATACTTATTCAATGGGTGTATAGAAATTAATATTATATTGGATGTAAGAGTTATTGTTCATTGGGTTTCTACTATGGATGGTGTGAAAGGAATGTAATTGAAGGATTTTTAACGAGCTTCATAGGAAAAGGGAAGATATGTAGATTAGTATTCAAGAGAGCATTTGGGAGTCAGTCACCTCACCTTCTTCCCTTGGCCAGAAGTAGTGTGAAAACAATCTTCTCTACTTGGCAGGTCAAGCAAAATCCTCTCTTTCTAGTCACACCCAATCCCACAAATAAGTAAGTGTTGAGATTATTTCCCGCTTCTGAAATACCCCCCCTCTTTTTATTTTCCCAACTTCTATTCTCCATTTCTTCTACCTCTTCTATACCTACCCTCACTTACCCTTTTCTTTCCTCCCTTCTCTTTTCCCTGTCTAGTTACTATACTTAGTCGTTTTTCAAAATGACGGGTTCGCGGACTCATGGATTTTCATATCCATCCATATTCCCATATCATGAGTCCAACTGATCACCGTATTATTCTATACTTAACTGTTTTTGCAGTCGTGGGTTCAAGATTTCATATTCCAAGTTCCGCGATATCTATTTTGCACCCAAAGATCCGCCATCTAGATTATGACCATCAGACTTGTCACAAGTACCGAGCTCCTGAATGTTTCATTTCTCTTGTATCCAAGTCTGATCGACCGCTCCCAACACTTAGCCTATTTTCTATCATCCGCAACCGTGGGTTGGCAACTTCACAAAAGTTCCCAAATCCTAATTCTCTCTTCCGTCCTCGCCACCTTCATGCTTTTCCCAATACACATTTAGTATGGTTTAATTCTAATAACTCATCATGCAGGTTCCGTAAAGATCGTCATTAATAAGCGAAGGGCTCAAGGAAATTTCTCATTAAACGACATTAAAGCATGATTTTCCGAAGATTATATTATTGTTATCTCTCTCAAGTGATCATTAAAAATATTATCTGGATTGAAGGAACACTCTCATCAACTTATGGCCGCAACAGCTCGACAACAGTTCTGCGGTGATACTTTGAATATTTTTGCACGTGAGGACCAGAACTTTCAGTGGTCTAGAGCGTATTCTTACTATTCATCCCCTCCTGCTCAGAAGGAAGTGATATGAACATCCATAATTGCTCGTGCAGGGTGTGTCCCTGAGGTTTTCGATTGCAAGGAATTGGTTGCATGGTGCATTGAGAAATACATATTGAGTCAGCGGATTATTCAACTTCGATACCATTCTCCCATCTCTCTTTCACCTCAAGTGTTTCGTAAGATGTTGAAGCTCCCTGAGTCAACACTTACTTTCAAAGGAGAGGATTGCAGGGATTTTCTGGAAAAGCATGACAACGGCCTGGACCTCTTGCCTGAGTTCTTGGAGAATCTTGTGGTTGTCCCTGAAGACATTACCAGGTTGCAGGTCGACTTGTTCAAAAACCCCTTTCGGGAAATTGCTTGGTTGTTCACCAAGGTGACAGGCCAAGAAAGTACCGCCAACATTTCCCATATGATTCTTTATATATTATATTTTACAGTCAAAGAGCGATTTATTTTTTATTGGGGAAAACTGATTTCCATTGAAATCTCCTCCCAATTGTCACAGTACAAAAAAGATAGTAAATTCGTTATGGCTTCTTATTTGATTTTTGTGATAGCATATTGCTGACATTTTCCAGAATTGTCTATTTGTAAGAGGGTGAACTGTGAACTTGACCCAGTTACCTTTTGGTACCAAGCGTTGTGGAGACACAAAGCTTCTTTGCATTTCTATGAAGTTTTCAATGATTTTGTTTCAGTTTTCAAAGGATTATTGTTTGGAAAAGATACCCCCTGAATATTCAACTAGGCAAATAAATTCCTGGATAAAAAGGGGACGTTGGAGAAAATGGAAAATCACAATGTTATGAGGATTTTCAGTTCTAAGGAAAATCCTTCCTTTCTTCCATGCCATTTATCTGATAAAATGTTTATTATGGAAGTCTCAAGGCACTATAATTTATGGATGTATTTTTTCCATGAGAAATGGAAAAATCAATTCATACCCTTGCCTTGGAAAATTGGGGACTTTATATTCAGGAATATAAACAAAATCGATGAATTTGCAAACCACTTCCACAATCTGAATCTGAAATATGTTGAAAATATAAAAGGGTTTGACCCTAACAGAATTTCCGTAGAACATAAGATGGAAGTAGGATTCAATAATTCATTTATTCATACTATTCTGAGTTAAGAAGAAGATAATAACTTAGACACTCCTACTCACAATGTTGGTGACTTGGAGAAATTACTTAGTACTAATGAATTTTACAAGAAGAAAGGAAAGGGTCCTAGTGAGAAGAGAGCATAGTCCCCAACTGTCACTCCTAAGACTACCACATCTCAGAGCAATGATCCAATGACCCACCCAACCAGGAAACTTGCCAACACTAGTTCCAATAGTGGAGGAGAAAAAAATCCCCTATCAGGAAAGATCGAGAGCTCGTACAAGCTTCCTCTGAGAAAAAAGAGGAAAAATGTTGTGCAAGAGGAAGAATACCACTTCATAGAAAGTGGCATCAACCTCTTCTCCCTTGAATATATGGAACTCGAGGTGGATATCGAGAAAAATTTTCCCACAATGGATCAGCTAGGGAACACGACCCATCATAATTCATCATCGAAAATCATTGAGAATGAGACCTTCAATGAGGAAGAGTCATTTTCTTTTCAGAGCGTTGTCTTTGATAGGGAATCCAAGAAATTAATTATTGAGAAAGGTGATATGAAGAATAAGAAAGGAAAATATCATTCATAGGTTGACCTAAGAGATATGTGGCCTTCCCATATTTCTAGAATTCATAGAGCAACTGGGGATGCTCTGGATGACTCCATTGGCGGTATTGAAGCAGAAAACACAAAGTTGAAAGAAAGGATCAAGGAAGTGGAAGACGCCTTAATGCCTCTTACACTTATTTCCAGTCCTTTGATAGTAGTCGAACCCACCACACCCACTGCTAAATTAAAATGATTCTCAAGCCTACTTACATCATCCAGGAGCTATGTGGAAATAAATATTAAGAAAAGAATGGAATTGATCACAGGGGTGTGGAAAAATTTGAAAAACATTGCTTATTTTGGATCGAGGGCACATGCCTTCCATGAGTATTTCCAAGCCGACCTGAAAAATGAAGAAGGTTTTTACCTTGATGTTGTACTCCCCTTTGGAAATAGAGTTTTTGACATGACATAACTAAGGAGATGGGAGGAGGAGCTTCCCTCCCCAAGCCAGATAAAAAAGTTGAATGTGTGCTGGAAAGAAAAGATAAAAAACTTAAATAATATTGTTCAAGCATGCAGGAAAGATATATCAAAGAGGGAAGAATTACTCAAGAGGCTCATGGAGATAGATTTAGCTATGATTACTAATTAAGTACAAGACCCCAAACTAATTCTCAACTCGATATTCCTCACAAAGAAACAGTTTGAAGAACAAGTTGAGATTTTTAAACGGTTTTCAGTTAAAAAGTTCTAAGGTATATTTGAATATGATGAGGACGACATAGACAATTGGCTAGTGGACTACTCCATGAAAAATCAAGACATTGAAGAAGCATTACATGGAATTTCCCTTGATCTGAGAGACTTGGAGGGCGATTTGTTCAACATAAAAATACGGCATGAAATCAATGTGGCACCTATGAAAAGTTATATTGAAGAATGGTTCAAGAAAGTTATCGACAAATTGACCAACAAGGGGAAAGAAACAGTTGAAACGGTTCATGTAACCGTTAATGAAGACAATAAAAGGATACCAAGAAGAAAGTAAAAACAAGGAGAGACCATCATAGTAAGTTTATGTTGATCACATCTTTCTTTCTTTATCAAGTCCTTCATCCAGTTACTCTGCTTCTTTGAATAGAAAGGTTTAACCAAAGACTAATGACCTCTCTTTTCTTCTTACCAAGTCTTCTTGTTCTTTTACCGCCCACCATATTCCTTCTACAAGCTTCATTCTTGTGTATATTTTCTTTATGGTCTGTGGGAGCCCCAATCCCAATCTTGAAGACAAATGCATTTTAAATTTAAAATAATATGTAACAGACTATATATTTTTTAGAAATTTAAAGGGAGCTATTTCAGGATCAGTTTCGACTGTGCTTTGTAACTCTGAGTTTTGAGTACAAAGTATTTGAGATTGATCTATCATTATCTTTATTTGAGCTACCCATGTTTCCACTCTATTGAAAGTTTTCTTATGCATGTGGATCATCTTCTTTTTATTTTTATGTGATCATAAATATTTATTTTAAACTATGATGGATGTGAAGAATTTTTTCTTATTTTCTTTAAATTTGTGAATGTGTGCGGTTCCTGGTCCATTCTCAGAAAATTTCTTTAAAAAGAAAACAAAACATTTTTTGTTTATCTTTCTTACAATCTTTATATTTCTTTGATTACCATGACGTACTTTTTTCAAGTCCCATATTTTGAATATCTAGAATCCCAAGAAAATATTAAAGTGAAGAGGAGTAGCACCTCTATAAAAACGGAGGGGGATTTACATCCTCGTGAGGTTTTCGTTTCGGTCCTAATGGATTCAAGAATCAATAGTAAGTTTCTCCATCAATATTGTCAAGGAAACCAAGCTTCATCAAACTAAACTTTGATGGAGCCTCCAAAGTTAATCTCAGAATGACAAAGGAGGGGTGGGTCTTTAGAAATAATTTTGGTAGTATTTTATTCATTTTTTTTTCATCTGGGCAAGAATGAAAACAATGCAACAAATCTTTCTAGTTTTATGAGTGGGTTACAATTGGCACCTAAGTCACATGGTTTGGGTTCGAGTTCAAGGTCGACAACGATTAGGTGTCATTCAGGTTCGAATTTTCCAATAAGGTTTGGATGAGATTCGGCTTTAGGTTCAGAGATATATATTGAATCCCAATCGAACCTCATCCCAAACCTTAATAAAATTATCCTTCAAATTCATCCTAAGGTTCGAATTTGAGCACAGATTTGAGTTGGTTGAGGTTCAGTGAACCTCAATTTTTTTTTGAGGTTCGCAGAATTTTGAACCTCGGGCTTTAATTTCGGTTAGCCCTATGACTTAGATTGGCAAATCAACTTCACTTCAACAATATTATAGTGGAAGGAGACTCTATAATCTTGATTCAAGCTCCAAATATAATTCAATGTGGAGCATATTGATATGGGATGCATCTTCATGGGCAACAAATGGGGAAAAACACAAAGAAAATTACAGCTACGAGCCATTCCTCTCCACATACACAAACTTCATCACCATCGCTTTCTCTCCAATATTGAAGGATGAACATCATCATGTAGATTATGAGTATTGTAATTCACATGGCAGGATTTTGGATTGTTTAATTTCTCCCAAGCTCAACAAGTACCAGATTCGAGCTATGGACCTTCTGTGGAAGAATTACATGACCTACGATTACTGCCAACACTTTTAGCGATATCCTAAGGGGACAATGTCGGAATGCCCTGCACTACCCACTTCTCCCACGACCTCAGCTAGTTCCAAGCATTCAATAAACTCATGTGAGGGAATTATACATGATTGAAATTGCTCACCCTATTTATATGAAGGTATTTCAATGCTAAATGCATACATATATGATGAAGTGCACACTCACCATACAAGAATTGTGTATGAGGTACTATTCTAGTGCTAAATGAGTACATCTATGATGAAGCACAACTTTCCAATAACGCGGATTTTTGTTTATCATGGAAAATTAATATATTATTTATTTATAAGATGGTAAAACTTATCGTAATTGAGTTGTTAATTGGTAGTAAAGATTTATTTAAACAAAATTTTGTCTTTAAATAATGGTGTTGTCTAAACGTTCTATGTTTTGTCATTTTCTATCAAAATTTGGCGATATAAATATGTGGGAAATCACAATTTTTTATTGTTTAAATTGTATTTCTTAATACATCAATGGATTTAGCATGCTGAAAAACCGATGGGATGCTTGGATTATACATATTTAACTACTAAAATCTACATATTCAACCATTTCTCACCAAATTTCAAACAAACATAAATGGAAAATATCCTTAGAAAATAACAAAAACGTAGAATGTTCAAACTACAGTTGAAATAATTTAAATTTTTACTCTCTTCAGATGCAAATGTTTATGGGTTTTGGGTCATTAACATATTTCCTTATATCAAAAGATGAGCTCTTAACCAATTATAAGCAATCTTAGGTCTTACTTCAAGACCAAATGGCGATTTCAGCCACGATAGTATCCAAAAATAAGCTAATATCCCATACTAGTTATCGATGAGACTTTGGCAAAGAGGTCATGTACTTACAAGTGACATCTAGCCTTAATCTCATACATGAGATAATACACTCAATTGGAGTTTAACCTCATACTCAAATATTTTGTTTTATAAACTTTATATTTTAGATGAAATGGATGAAAGAAATTTTTTGTGTGTTTCATAATTGTATTAAACCAGCCTAGATCCATCTTAACCCCAGATATATTAAGATCCAATCTCTTAAGGTGAAAACCTCTTTTAGAGTGAAAAACTTGAGGAAAGTTTTACACCTCAAGAGATTTTATCCCTCCCAATGCCTGATAGATTTGGGATTAAGATGGATCTAGGTTGGTTTCAGTTGTGAGCGGTCACACAAAATTTGGAGATGATCAACATTATGTACATTGTATATGTATATGTCTAAGATTAATCTAATTATTTAAAATTTACTCACTTTTCTCAGTTGGGTATAGAGAGTATTATCGAGAAGGATCAATGTCAATCTATCTTCTCCAATTTTTAGTATAGTGACACAATTTGTAGATGATCAAAATTATGTATATGTCTGAGATGAATTTGATCATTTTAAATGTACTCAGTTTGTTGAGAACATAAAGAGTATTATTCAAAAGTATACTTTAAGAGTTACATGAGGAATAAGTTGCATAGAAATAAAGTAACAATGGTGAATGGTGAAAAAATTGAATAATAAAATTGTAATCAATAACAATTAGTTTACATCCCCGAGGTGTAGGACAGTCAGTGACGGAGTGTGTTGTTAAGCCACTCCTTGTTGTTAAAGTCACCGGTTCGAAACTTGCGGGGACAAAAAATCCAACCATGTTAAGGGTTGGTGTGGCTCAGGCCGGGTGCGATCCCCGGGTGATTTTGACGGCTTAGATGCCCCTGAGTCGCGGTTTCTCAAGCCACAGGTTAATCACGTAGCCAACAGGTCCCGCACAAATTAACAAACAAAAAAAAAACAATTAGTTTACATTGTGATCAATCTCAATCTATCTTCTTTTGTTTTTCTTATAGTCGCACTACTAGTTTTTCCATCTAGTCCAAATCTATTTTTCCAAAAAGTTTGGTGATGTTTTCATATTTTTTATAAAATATTAAAATTAGAAATTCTTGAAACTATGACATTGTGTGTGGATGCAACACTTGAGGTGCTTAAAATAATGAATTTGTTGTCTTTTTAAAAATAAATTGTAGAATTTTCTCTCTACAAATGCAACTTATATTTTTTTATTATAAATGGTTAAGTTTATCAAAGTTGTAGCAGAAACAATAAAACAATATATTTTAAAATAATAATATGTCACTAAGGGAGAAAATTTCTAAAAATGTATATATTTAAAATCTAATCAATTATATAAACCCCTACATTTTCATAAATAATTGTTATGTTATGCATAACAAAAAATATCATCGAAATCAAACACCTTGATAGAGTTCAAGAGGAAAACTAATAGCCCTTTGGATTTTATTCCTAGCCGCTAAATTTGTAAGAATAAAACTAATATTGAATGAGTTGCCTCAACACACTAGCTTTTTCATATTGACATCCAACACTTTTTTTCCACGTTGGAGATTCCGCACTGGAAACCCACCCCGGATACTTCCCCACATAGTGGCTGGTATGGGAGTGATAAAGCTTCGCAGCCCCAAGGGACACAGGTTTCGAACTCATGACCTCTCCCCAAACTGGAAGAGTGTGCGCATGTCTTAACCAATTGTGCTATCCCATGGGACCTATCCTCACCAAACTTCAAAATTCAAATATCATGTGCATTATAAAACATGCACGTATGTTTATAATGTGTACATTTTCAATAATATGTACGCATTATATAGAACTAAAACTCGCCCAAAAGTGCACGTCATATTAAGATATTTAACATGAGGTACTTACTGTATATATCCCAGGTATGACAATGTGTATGCATATCAGAACGAAGATTATCATACCAACACAGAAATCATATTATCAAAACAAAAAATTGTATTTGAAATTGGTCTGAAATTTTATCCCTGTGACACAGATTAATCCAATGACATTATTAAAACAGTGTGTATGAATATCAAAATGGAGATTATCATACCAATATGGAATTTATCTATATATTATCAAGAGGAAATTGTATTTGAAATTGGTCAGAACAGATATTATCATACCCAGTGGCATAGATTAGTATAGATTGTGTGAATGTGAAATTGTAAAAACGGAGATTATGTAGATAGATCGTAAGCATCTCTTTAGTTGCTCCTCAGATAACTTTACCCTTTACACAAAGTGCATGTATATTTAGTTGGATAATCGATATTATTTTATATGTGTGTGTAATGGAGTTGATTTACATGTAATTGTTCAAAGTGTCATTGAGTCAATTTGTATTTTTTTAAGTTTTTAATGTAACTTTACATTATGTAGTTTGAAAACATCTCCTCTATACTAATTTGCAGAGCATCTCTTAACATAAAAAAAAAATGAGATACATTTTAAATTGGTATAGCATAATTATGCCGAAGGCATATTTAGTGTGAGGATTTGTAGAAAACCTGTCAACTGGTTGACAAGTTTTCCAAAACAACCATTTTTTTCACCATTCATCATGTTGAAAGGTTTAGAAAAAACCATCTTTGTTCACCATACCACTCTGCATTTATGATAAAGATAATTGTCATATCATCTACCTACATATCCTATCTCTTTGTTGTACATTAAGAGATAAGTCATAAATACTCAAGTAGTCTATCCACCGCCTCACGATTCCTCGACCAACTCCTGTACTCTACACACCCTCATCCTAGCCACCTCCTGGACATTAGTGTTTTCCACCTCATATCCCAACTTTTCACTGCCTATTCGCAGTATGGTGTTCTGGAAATTTTCACTATGGATTTCCCCTTGTACACCCAATCGCTTGCAGACCTCATCCATGGAATCTCAGTATATCTTGCTCCCGAATAATGGAAGATTGAGGTATTCATTCCACTTGTGGAGGACATGGTATGGAGTTCGGAACGAAGCGGGCCAGTTTAGCTCTAGACGTGTGCAAGGCGACAGGAATTGGGTCGGTGAACACAGACACTGCTTTGAAATCTGCTTTGAAATTGTTGTTGTTGGAATATGTCATTATGAATATCATTGGATGCCTAAGAAAGAACATGGACGAATTGGGGAGAGTTTTGTGATGGAGTGGATGTCAGACAGATAAATCGGTCTACGTATTTTATCAATTTCAGACGAATTTTGAACTGTATGAGGTTGTTGAAAAAGGGAAAATTCGGCTCTACATTGGAGTTTCCTGAGGTTTTAGGTATGAGTACATCTCGTTATATTAATTCCAGACTCCTTTCAATTGGGCATCCTACACATAGTATCCAATTTGCCATTGGTTTCGTGGCCAGAAATTCATCTGAGTTTGATACGAAGAGGTTTTGTTTCAATTCTCTCATGTTTGCAAGAGATTGTGACTTGCATATTTGTATATACTCGAAACCTGAAAGTGTATATCTTCTTATCTTGTGGCATTGATAACCATCTGGAATGTACAAGTGGACTTGTTAAATTTTGTCCCAAAATTCATTCAATTTGTATTTTTTTTTTCTTTCACGTCAAGTAATTCACAGCCCTGAAAATCGCGCACAATGTCTTTTCCACAAAACAGATCTTAAATCCTCCAAGAGTGTCGTCCAAATGAAGGAATAAACACAGCCCCTGAAAATCGCGCATGATGTATTTTCCACAATATAGAGGTTAAATCCTCCAACAATGTCATTCAATGACGGGATTCTAAAGAGGCGAAAACTGAGAACATAGATAAGGTGTGGAGTCGGTGAAGAAAAGTACAGGTGGAGAGAATATTAGTTTGAAATCGAAATATTTTGTAATTGCTTATGTTATATTTCACAGTTTGTGATTCTTGTTTTTTAATCTATTATGGAAATGGATTCTCTGGGTGGGTCCATTCTTGGGTGCTGGCTTGGCGGATATTTACCACCAAATGATCATTCATGCCATTCCATTCAAAACTCGCTCCTAGAAACAACCCAACATTTCAGAGAGGTTTAAACTTTAGACTAAGGTTTGTTAATTACTTCTCTTTGGTTGGATTGTCATTGGAATTCTAGTTGTGTATTGGGTTGTCACTTGAGTTTGCATTTCAATATTGGGTTGTGCACAACATTTTCTATTTGGGCTTAGTATTTTTTCATTTCAGTATTGGGTTGTGCACATGATTTGCTATTTGGGCTTGGTGTTTTTGCATTGGGGTTTTCATTGAATTTGTTGTTTGAATTCTACATTGGAGCTTCCTGAAGTTTTAGGTACGAGTACATCACATAAATGTACTTCCAGAATCCTTTTAATTACTTCTCTTTGCAATTTTGCAGGTTTAAGTATTTCTTCCATCGTTCCTCCAACCTACCAAAAAGAATTGATATTTCTTTCAGGTCACAAACACATATCAAAACATAATCGGTTAGAAATTTCAGATATTATTATAGTGCTATTATGATTTAAGTTTAGTGTTTCAGTGGAACGATGTTTATAGGAATTTCTCCATTTTAATTTCGAAGCAATCAAAACTCAAGTCGAGATTTTTTTGTTGATAGATTCCCACATGAAAAAATAAAATGACGACTCCAATTAAAGTTAACAAAACACATATAAGTTGTGAACAAGGTCACCTTTGAAGGGTTGAAGGGTTGCAACCAGCTGGGGTTGAAGCCCGATAAAATTCATCAACTTCCATCCTACTCTGGTCATCGAGTACAAGGCCACTTGCTGCTAAGGGAAATGAAGGGAAAAAAATTGTCAAGAGGGCTTCAACCTTTCAACCTTTCATTATACTTTTTTTTTATAGTATTGTATTCCCGAATTTTTTTTGTACTAGATAACTCATAACTGTATAAATCACCATGTTTCTTAGCATAATATAGCCTTGTACATTACAATTCTCTGGCAAGTTAGTTCATATTTGTGTCTCTGTTCTTGAATGTAAGAGCCATAACATATTTTTAATTATGAAAACCCCTAATATTTTGGAAATGAATTTCCCCTACCCTAATGGATTGAAATTTATGGTAGCAAGGTCCTTGCATGCCTTGTGCTTGAAGCTGCAGAGTTGTCTACAAAATTATTCAGTGATGGTATGGTAAAAAACACTTTGCCTTTCTCAGGTTTTGCTAATAGTTTTCTTGTTTTAATTGGTTTTACAGTCACTTATTAACTTTTGTCTTTTGTTCCATGCAAGTTCTTGACAATCAAAAAATATTTTCTCATGTCATCTTTGTTTTCCAGGAAAACATTGCATAATGGGGCCTACGCCTTGATGGAGAGGCAATCCCATAATCTTGTCTGCTGGTAACATCTCCAAGTAGGTTTGGCTGAATTGTTAGAGGGATTAACTGTTTCTAAATATTTTAGAATCTAATCTATGATATGAATGTACAAACTACCTTTGAGTCATCAATTTTAACAAAGTGGTTGTAAATAGCTGATTGATTAAATATCATGATCATTTGTCAATGGAGAAAAAAGTCTAGGTTGTCTATGATAAAGAGCAAAATGTAATAGTTGATGTAATCGTATGTTTGAAATTTGAACCTTGAAATCCATCTTAAAACTAGAAAGTGAGTATCTTAGTAATTTTAAGACTTTGTGAGTCTCTGAAGGGTATGAGAAATTAGCTACATTCATTGTGCATTGTAGATTAAATTATAGAGCTGTCAGCTGGGTTGTTTGGTTTTTGTATAACATGATGTTACGATCCTTGTAGACCAGATCATCATCACGAGGAAGATGCTTTGGTGTAATGGATTTTGATCATTGTGTGTTTAACTTCATTATATGAACATATACCTGCTGAAGGATAGGAAGAATATTCTAGATGCACTGGAGATTCATACACTTGTAGTAAAAATAATGAAAAACAATGAAGGTAAATATGATAATTAATTAGCTTTATGGTAATTTTTTTTTTTACTGTGTGGAGGGTTACTAGTAAAAACCTTAACATTCTTCCCTCAAATGAGTAAAACGCCTTTGAATGTTGGTTATTTTTTATGGTACCTTCCGACAAACTTGTTTCTTTCCATTCCATTCAATAACCACCCTGCATTTTTATTCCCAATGTTGGTATCTCTCTTTTTTCCCCAAGGTTTTCCTTGGGGATACCCAAGGGATGCTTCCCCATATTTGTAGATGACATTCCTACTGAGCTAGCCAAATGCTCAGCAACATCAGTGACAACTAGTCAAATGCTCAGAAACACGGGTAACAACTAGCCAAATACTCAGCAACACCCATGACAACTGGTTGAGCTAATCCCTTGGGTTGTCCTAATGTTTGTATCTATGACATGCTTTGCACCTATTTTAAATACGAAAAACAGGCATAATTTTATTTGTATAATTGTATGCATGCTTGTCAAGAGTTAAAAATGTCCTTGCAAGTAGAACTTATGCTTAATAGTTTATAGCCTTGCATGAATTGGACCAAAGCCAAAAGAGTAAGGGGTATAACTTGGACATGCGAGAACCTGATGAAAAACTCACATGGGGACTCCTTTCCACCGACACAACCTATTTTTTCTAAGCAATCTTCTAACTTGTCAATGTAATAGCCTATGATACTTGTAAGCAATGACCAACTTTGGTAATGAAATGTTTGTATTTTCCTATATAGATATAAAATTAAAATAGATGTATTTTTAATTCTTATTTATATTTAATAAATACAAATTTCAATATTAATATAAAATAACAATTTATTTGTTTTTTTAAATATAAATTTGTATTTCTTTATTTAAATTATATATATATAATATTTATTATTATTAACATTAAATCAATTTTTATAACAAAATTTAAAAATTAATTTATATTTTTCTTCATTTTACGAAGAAAATATTTTTTTCAAAAAATTGTCATGAAATTACAAAGTCATTAAGAAATTAAAAAGAAAAATCCTCATATATGAAATCCAAAAATTACACACATAAAATTTCATGAATAAAAGAAACTAATTAATAACCTATAGCAAATAAAAAAAACTAATTAATAACATATAACCACATATATTTAAAAATCAAAAGCCACTTAAAATTATTTAGTTTAGAGGAGATTCACATGTGGTAAGATAGTATTTAGTTTAAAGGATATTCGCAATTGTGTTTAGTTTTTCATTTAGAAAAAAATTTCTATACAAGTTTTCAAATACAACAAAACTATCCAGTCCAAAAAGCATTTCCCATCTCAAGAACTGAAGAGCAAAAGAAAAACACTGGGCGCAAAATACAGCCAAATATGCAACCTTTCCAACCCATACAAAAATGAATCTCATCCCATAATCTGAAGTGCTAAAGTAAATTACCAACGCAAATTCCATCGCAGTTTGATTTGTTTTAATATTATACATAGTTTTAAAAAATTTCGATGGTATGCTATAAAAGTTTTATTTATGAGCAAATGAAATTAGCAACAACAATTGTATGTAGCAATTGGATTTGTCTTAACATTTATACATAGTTTTAAAAAAATTCGACGTGTTATGTATGTTATGAGAGTTTTGTTTATTTCTGAACAAATTAGCAAATGATGTTTATTCTCTTTTTGTATGATTATATTTTTAAGTTTGTGGTACAATTATACTTTTAAGTTTGTGGTAACATGCTTACAGAATGAGATTGTGTACATATATGACCAGCTACATCTAAAATGTAAGTTGAAAAAAAGGCTTCTTGTGATTAAAAAACAAACATAATACGTAAAAGTTACATCTATAATTTATTGTTTTAAAAGATCTAAATTAAAAATATAATATGAAGATAATCCTTCATTCATGATTATTAGTGGTTATATTCCATGGAACTCTTTTAGGAGTAACAACCAAGGGACCTTGTTTTTGTTTCAAAGGGGTTTTTGTGTTTTTTTTTTATTTTTTTAAATGTTGGCACCATCTTGAATATTCTTGAAGCTTATCAAATAAGCATCTTATGTCAAGTGTATCAAATTGATGTTAATCTTTTACTTATTTGCCAATGTTCATCCTCCTCATATTTGGTCTGGTTGAAGTCTATAGGTTTACAAAATCAAGATTAAGGCCATGAAAGATAACCTTTTAAAGATGAATGGACTCATAGCTATGCTTAGGCATATTTTTTCCCTAAAATGAGTTGTTCAAAATGAAAGATTCAAATGTTTTCAAAGATTTAGGATTTTATCTTTCCAAATGGTGAGGCAAGTTGTTGCAGCACCTTAATGCGTTCACCTAGCTTCTCTTTACGCACCTGCTCCTTTAAACAGACATGTGACCTGAAGTCTCTTCGCCTGGTAAAATTTGAAAGGAATCTTGAAGCAATAGCCACAAAGAAAATGGCTTCCAAATGGAAAAATGGTGGGCGTTTGGTCAAAATTTGTGTTCAAATGTTGACTTCCAATTAATGTCACATTCCTAATCTGGCATACTTTGTATTCAAATAAATGGAATCCAAATGGGCTCCAACCTCATTCCTCTTACGCAACCATCTATGATCAACAACCATGATAGTACTCTAGCAATAAACAACATTTAGTCCAAGAAAACGTGATGGTCTCTACATTTTCCATTATTTTCTCCAATTTTCTTCTCCACTTCTATCTACCACTTAGAAAACCTAAATAATCCCATCGCCACACCATGAAAATGTTCTATCTACACCTGGATGATTGGCACCTATCCTAAAATATCATTTCATGCCCTCTGTAAAGGGATCAATCCATCGAGGCAAACACGTAAGTGCATTAAGTCCAATGCGCTTTGCACATAGACTAATACTAACCACTTATATCAACAAGTAGAAGTGTTTTTATTCCACTTAGCATGTCAACAATTAATGAATGTGTTGGTTTCGAACTCTAGAATCCTTCAACCCAGCCAAATACAAGTAAGAACTTCTTACATAACACAAAGCAATTGAATGGTTCCCTTCCACATATTTCTATAAACATAGACAAAAGTAGAGTTATCTGCACGCACGAATTTCTATAAAATGGAGCGGAGTTATCTCCACGCACGAATTTTTATAAAATGGAGCATTTAGGCATTTCCTCAAAATTATTTCGTCCTTATTCAAAGAGGCTTAATGCAAAGATATCAAGGAAAAATATATCAAGAATAATGGTTAGTTAGAGTAAGATCTTTACGTTTATGTTTCTCCAAGAAAAATAATAATTTAAATTCATTATAATTGAAAGAACATTGTTTGAAAGTTATTCTTAAAAATCATAGGAAGTTGTTGTCTTTGAACTTTATTCTTCAAATATTTTGCTACATCTTAAATTACTAACATTTAAGTTTAAAAAACCTGAACATTCTTGCAAAATAAAATGTAACAACTAATTTATTGTGGAGCTCATTCTTGTTTTGAATATTGGTTCCAATTCAAAACAAAA
>SNQJ01S0076519.1:40800-54531 GCA_010110895.2 Picea sitchensis
AAAAAAAAAAAAAAAAAATCCTATAAACTACTATCCTTATTTGGAATTCCAAAATAAGCTAATTTTAACTGGAAAAAAATGTAAAATAAAACTCTATAACCTACATATTTTTGAAAACAAGAAACTAATGATAACAATGATAATTTTATCTAGAAAAAATGTAAAATAAAACTCTATAACCTAGAAATAGGAGAATTCAAGTTATAACCTACATATTTTTCAAAACAAGAAACTAATGATAATCTTATCTGGAAAAAATGTAAAATAAAACTCTATAACCCACAAATTTTGCAAGAGAATTCAAATTATAAAGAAGCAAATCAGTCCTAAAATAATGGAACCATTGATACAAACTCAAAGATAATCCTAAAATGCCATGTAGAATGTTAAGCAAAAGTGAGAATATTTGTCTAGAGATTGTAATATTTGTCTTTGATTAAAAATACAAATACCACGTGAAATAGAGATCGTAATATTTGTCTTTGATTAAACATACAAATACCAAGTGGAATGGGCATGGGTTGTATTACTTATTTTGATTTGAAATTTGAATTGCCACCTGGAATGCTAGGCATCACTCACATGTTTAGATTCAAGATGACATTAGCCACTTCTCACTATATCAGATACACCTTTGGTAAACTGAGTATACACATTTGGTAAACCGAGTTAGCCACTTTGCAATATATCAAATAAATATTTGGTGTGAATTGGTGAACCTGAAGTGTCATTGGAATTTTTCAACATTATGATAAATTTTTAGAATCACCTTGGGTTTTTATAAAGGAACTAAGTTCCCACCAATATTTAAAAATTAAGTCTCCTTAATAAGCATTTTAAATTTGACAATTATAAAATATTCTTTAATTTTTAATTATGATAAGTTAAAACTAATTTACACAATTATATGAGTATTATATTCCTTGTTAATCTTCTTTAATTAAATAAGTAGATAAGTCATCTTTAAGTTTAAAATATGTTAAACAATTATTACTTTTAACTATAAAGTTAATTAAATATTCATTTTATTTTATAATGATACATACAATAAATGAAATCAAGTTTAACCTTAATTTTAATTTTATTGAGTAAACTTGTTTTTTTAAAGCAAAAGAACTATAGTGATAAAAAGTATTAAACAATTATTAATTTTAATAATAAGGTTAATTAAATATTCATTTTATTTTATAAGTAATGATAAAAGAAATGTAATGATACATACGATAAATGAGATCAAGTTTAATCTTAACTTTATTAAGTATAAATATTTTTTTAAATAATGATAAATCATTAAAAAAATTATTTTTTTTAAATAATGATAAAAAAATTATAGTGATAAAAAGTACTAAACAATTGTTAGTTTTAACTATAAAGTTAATTAAATATTCATTTTATTTTTATAAGTAATGATAAAAAAAAAAGTAATGATGAAGAGTAATGATACATACAACAAATTGAGATCAAGTTTAATCTTAACTTTATTAAGTATAATTATTTTTTCAATTAATGATAAATGATTAAAAATAAATTTTTTCAAATAATAATAAAAAAAATTCCAATTAAATTCAAGTGATATTCACAACTTTATAAGTATTTATATTAATTAAATTTGGTCTTTATGAATGTTAACTATCATCATTATCATATTAATAATTAATATCATAATATACACTTAATTATAAGTATATATAACTACTAAAATTATGAAAATAGCTATATTTATTTAGATTAATCAAATAATTAGTATATTATTATAAAAAATTGTATCCACCACAAGATACAAAACCAAAACATATTATTTTTAAATCCTATTACCATGAAAATATTTATTTTTGTTTTTAAAATACAATCATAACTTAAAGATCATTCATTTATAGAATTTACCCTAGAATATATATTAAGTTCTTGCGTCTACAAGGACAAACTTTTCACCAATTTAAAAGTTATTTTTAGAGGTCATCATCAAAATAGTGAACCAACTTCAAATAAGATCATTTTAATTTCAATTGTTATGATTCCACTTAACAACATTAATATGCCAAATCCCACTAGGTTGATTGGTTTAGAAGGGTTTCATTTGTAGGGTGACCCACACCCAAAAAATCTAGCTAGCTAGCTATGGGTTGGTGCATCATAAGTGCTTTTAACAGCTTATATGCCTCAAGATTTCTTAGCAAATTACTTCGACATTCTCATTCCCCCTCTTAGGGGGTATGCTAGTATTTTAGAAAAGAAAAAAAACTGAGATGCATTTTAAATTGGTACACTATAATATTTTATGGAAAAAAAATGAAATGCATTTTAAATTATACAATAATATTTAGGGAAAAAAGGTTTATATTTATTTTAAATTAAGATATTTAAAAAAATAATTATTTTATATATTTAATAAATTTAAAATTTAATAAAACAAAATTTATATATAATTTATTTTTTAATATGAAAAATTATGTAAAAGTAAAAATTTTGTACAATATTTTAAATATTCAAAATTTTATAATAACTTTGTTGAATTTTTTAAAATATATTTTTAAAAATTTAAATTTTATATTATGTATATGTATATTTTGTTAAGGTTATGATTAAGTTAGACATTAAATTGGTGTATGAAACTTTTTTGTTTGTGGGATAAGGGACTCCTCCACGCAATAATTTGATTACTAAAATCTAAAAAGATATAACCTATAACCTCTAATGATGAAACACATATTTTTAACTAAATAAATTTCATGATTATATATAAATACCAACATCATAGATATTATTCTACCAAGCTAATAAAAATGAAGTAAAAGTTGAGTTTGGTCTTACTATTGAATATAAAAATGATCTGTGGTAGAGTAAGCACTCAGTGGTGTTGATAAAGAGAGATATCAAACCACTCCCTCTTGAGAATGATGTCCCACCATAAGATCGGGTTGAGCCTCTAAGTTGAGTTGGTGTTAGATTTACCAAATGAGTTTTGACTTGGATATTTAGTCAATAGATCCATTTTCATGTCTTCTCATAGCTTATTTTGAGTTTTATGTCTACTCATAGATTTTTTCCTTTAGATTCTTTCCTTTGAGAATGATCATGGTAGTGTATAATATCATTTAATGTCTGAACCAAGTTGTCATTGATTTTGGATATTTAGTCAATAGTAAGTTGACATGATAATGATGTAGGGATTGAAAATTTTAGTAGATGAGTTGTGATTACATCATTTGATATTCTCTTTTTATTAAAAAAATTAAATTAATTTTACTGAAGTGTAAAAATTATGTTAAAAAAATTAAATTAATTTTATTGAAGTGTAAAAATTATGTTAAATGTTTATAAAATTGATATATAATTATGAGTACTTTTTATTTTTTCTTACATCTTAGTTGTTATATAAAATTAAAAAATACAAAACATTTTACACTGAGAGATAATTAAAAATATAACCATAACAAATTTATGATAACTTAAAAAGAATAAAATATCGAAAATTGAATTAGTTTTTATTTTCTCACATATATAATTTTTTGTGTGATTATATAAGAATATGTTTTTATAAAAATAGTTTTTAAGATTTTAAGTAATTTATGCACTTTGAAACATTATAGGTACTAAATGATAACCTTTATTTATGAAATTGAAATATAACCACAACAAAATTATAATAGCGTAAAAAGAAATATAAGTACTAAATGATAGCCTTTATTTATGAAATTGAAATATAACCACAACAAATTTACAATAACGTAAAAAGAAATAAATATCGAAAATTGAATCAGCTTTCACTTTCTCACATATATCATTTGTGTGATTTTGTAAGAATAATGTTTTTTATAAAAATGGTTTTTTAATATTTCAATCAAAATATAATTTGTACATTTATGCACTTTGAAACATTATAGGTACTAAATGATAGTCTTTATCTATGAATGTTTTTTTTTTATTATGTAAGAATAATGTTTTTATAAAAATGGCTTTTTAAGATTTTTAATCAAAATATATATTATATAGTTAAGCACTTTGAAACATTATATGTACTAAATGATAGTCTTTATCTATGTACTAAATGATAGTCTTTATCAATGAAATTTTATTCTAATTTTATTCTGGAGTTGTAAAGACATCTAATACTAATGCAATTTTATTTTTTCAAAAAGTTTGGTTATGTTTTTATATTTTTTTATAAAATATTAAAATTAGAAATTCCCGAAACTATGACATTGTGTGTGGATGCAACATTTTGAGGGGCTTAAAATAATGAATTTGTAAGCTTTAAAAAAAAAATTGTAGAACTTGCTCTCTACAAGTGCAACATATAATTTTTTATTATAAAGGTTTAAGTTTAGCAAAATTGTAGCAAAAACAATATAAAAATGTATTTTAAAATAATAATATGTGTTATGAGGGGAATGAAAATGTCTAAATATAGACTCCATATGGGGTGTCAGGGATGCATTCAAAGCGTCAGTGGGTCCCCGACCCCCCCTCCACCTGGCCTCCATCACTGTAGATAGTTGTTAGTCGCCTCCATCACCCACCTCATCTCCTCATGCAGTTTAAACCTTCCAGCCCTTGTCTTTTCCTGGCATTCAAGTGACTTTGTCCTGGTATTCACATCATGCTTCTGCACTCACCTCACTTATTTGATCCTCCTGTCCTTCGCATGTGGTATGGGAAGGTGGTGAAGCAACTCATTTTTATGACGGATACGGCCCATATCCTTGATAATTATGGGTGCATCCTCCACTCATGGGTCCTAGCGTTGGGTGGCTATGTTAGTTGCATCCCCCTCTAGCTGTGTTACTACCTTTCGCCAGTTGTTTGTTTCCGTTGTCCCTCGCTTCCTTCCACGATTTCTCTATTGCACCCTACGGTGGGAATTTCCTCCTCCTCCTTACTCTTGTGTCTTGTGCTCTGGTTTCCCAGTTCCTCTTATATGGCTAGGGGAATCTCTTCCCACCAAGGTCATAGTGGCACCTCGCATAGAACCAGAACCCGGTTGGGCTTTCGCCTAGTGGACGTGGATGAAAACTCTGTGGACACCTATCGTTCTGTCACCCCTCTGGAAATTCAATCAGAAATGGACCTGGCCAAGGAAGATATTCACGTTCTAAGGAGGTTCATCACTGATGACGAGGTGAAAAAGACCATCATCTCATGGGTTCCTGATACTAGCATCGTCTGAGGGAAGTCCTTGCAATACCTGAAAACTATGGACATTTATTGGCACCTGAAAACTCTGATGGGAAGAGTTGTTTTGGACCACCATGAATCCCACCAAGAAGTGCTCTTGCAGCTCAATGACGTGTAGCTCCAGATCAAGTTGGTCAACCACAAGCTGAACATGATTGCTGACAACATGGTCAACATGTGCTCAACCACAAGTACTAGCGACAACAGGCAGAACCATTAGCTAAGTTTTTATGATGTTTTATCTATGTTTTTTGTTAAAATACCAGAGAGGTTTGGGTTTACCACCTTCATATAGTAGACTAAATAAGAAAAGTAGAACACACATAGGAACTAGAAGCTATCCATGTTTTAGTTTATCAGTTATAGACATTAGATGTCTAAGAAAATCTGGAATGACAATGTTATGTTTTTTTGTTGGTCTGGTTTCCCTGCGGGCAGGCCAACAGTAAAAAAATTGTGTATAATATATTCTCATCAGTAATACAAAGACTCGGGATTATGGGAAAAAAATGTCTAAATTTTTATATATATATAGAATATGATCAATTATATAAACCCTTACATTTTCATAAATAGTTGTTATGTTATGCATAGCTAAAAATATCATTGAAATCAAACACCTTGACAGAGTTCTAGAGTAAAACTAGTAGCCTTATGAATTTTAGTCCTAGACATTAGGTTTGTTAGGCTTAAACAAATATTGAACGAGTTGCCTCAACACACTAGCTTTTTCATATTGACATCCAACACTTATCATGGCCAAAATTCATAATTTAAATATCATGTGCATTGTAAAACATATATCTCTTTATAATGCATATACATTCCATAAATTTTATGCATTATATAGAACTAAAACTCGCTCAAGTAATATTGGTCTCAAAGCCTTCTTTAGCCCACAATATCCCTCATTTTTATTTATACTCGGGACTCCTTAGTTTTAAGGTCCTAAGTTACTTGCTTTCATCCCATGACCATTGTTAAAGCCTCAAGGCTTATCTATGGTGTGAAAAAACACCCATTGGAAGAAATATTCCTAGTGAGAGTCCAAAGATCACCTACATGGCTCATGCATGGTGGTTGAAGGGATTATTCATGGACATTGTGCCTAATAATTATCATTAAGTGCTTAAGGACCTTGGTATGCCTCTCTACCATTTCCAAGGTCCTAAGGCTAATATATGGTACACAATACCTCCTAATGATGCCCATATTTCAAGTCGGTCCAAAGATTCCTTACAAAGGTCATTTCTGGTGTTTTGAGGCCCCAAGACTCATTTGTGATGCACAATACTCATCCCTTGACCATTGCATATCCCTTGAGTACATTTGTAGTGAACAATACCAACTTATCAAGATCATATTTCTAGCTTGATTCAAAATATCCTTGAGAAAGTTCATGCATGGTGGTTGTGTGAATCATCCATGGCCTTTAAGACTAAGAAGCCTCATTTAGGGCATAATTCCTTGTTTTCATCCCCTGGAAATTGCTAAGGACCTAACACTTGTCTATGGTTCACTAAACCACCTAATGTTGGTCATATTCCTAGTGGGGGATGAAAGATACCCTATAGAAGTCATGTGAGGTGGTTCACGGCCTCATTCATGGCCCTCAAGTATGAGAAGCATCATCCAAGTTCTAAGTCCCTTGATTTCATCCCTTAACATTGTCAAGGCCCTAAGATAGGTCTATGGTAGGTATTATATCCTAACAACATTCATATTCCCATTTAGATTCCAAATATCCCCTATGGAGGTAATGTGTGGTGTTTCTAACCCTCATCCATGGCCCTTGACACTTATAAGTCTTATTTACAGTGTAATTCACTTGTTTTCATCCCTAAGGCCCTAAGAATAGTTTGTTGTGTGCAATACCTACTCAACACTCATATTGTTAGTGAAATTCCAAATATCCCCTAAATGGGTCATGTGTGATGGTTGTAGTTCACATTCATGGTCATTGAATTTAAGAAGCCTCATTTTTTGCCTTTATCACTTGTTTTCATCCCCCAATAATTATCAAGGCCTTCCGACCAATCAGTAGTGAAGAATACCTCTTAAAGGTTCTCATTTTCCTAGTTGAAGTCTAAATATCCCCTACATAGGTCATATCTTCTTGTTGTGTTCCTCGTTCACAATCATTAAGCCTAATAATCCTCATTAAAAACCTGTGAATTTTTTTTTCATCCCTCGGCCATTATTGATTTGGATTTATGAGAGGAACAAAAGGAATAAAAAACTGAATACAATAACACAAAGATATGGAAAACAACAAAATATATCCAGTGAACAATAACTTCTATTGAATAAATAAAATAGGCTGAAACTGTAAAACTACAGAACTGAAAACAACTTGCTCGAATGGTGGTAGCTATCTATGAGAAGAGATGTGGCTACTATGTGCATATGTCTAAGAAGAATGATTACAATGAGGCTCCAAAGGCCTTTTTATTATTACTCATGAATTCCAAAACACTAGACATCCAAAAACCTAACCCTAGGAGATGAAATGCTAAAAGTTATGTGGGCCTCGATGGGTAAGTTGGTACCTCAACCTCTCGGGGTCATAAATTTTGCATACGACCTTCGTTTTAGGCGCGTGATAGCCCGTTGGAAATTTCTTTTCGAGAAATACACATTATGTCATCAAATTGTGACTATGTCTACAATTTGACTGTGGCAAGCCAAAAAAACACTTTTGAGGGCCCAAAAATGACCTTGAAAGTACATAAAGATGTACTGACATGAAAAATTCCAAAATAATCTAGTTGGATTAGGTGGGATGCCACCAATATCCACCTGGAAAATGTGTAGGGCTTCATACAACCCTGAAAGTGTAGAACCCACAATTACAAAGAATTATAGAAGAACGTGTTGAACTAACAACTATCAAGAGTAGCTAGTTGGAATAGGTGGGTGGAAACCAATATCCACATGGATCAATCCTCCCCTCTTAGAAAGAAATGGTATCCATTGCATTGAGTTCCACCAACAGGTGAGGAAACTTCTATTTAATTTGGCCCCTAGTGAGCCACGTGACTTGGTGTAGGAGTTGCCATGCCTTGACAACCCAAAAAAGTTGGATCATTTGTTGGAAAGTGCCCTTGAGCTGTGTGTCCACTATCTACTTAGTGGATGCATGTTACATGCAGTTAGGGTTGAGCTCTATAGGTGTCAACTATTCTGCAATCTTTAAGGCATCCAATAATGGTGGAAAATATGGTCGAAGGAGGTCCACATTGAACACTAGGTGCAAGCCAAGGAAGGGTGGAGTGTTGAGCTCAAAAGCATTGCTACCCACATCCTTGGTGATATTGTAAGGACCATAGTGAAGTGGGTGGAGCTTTCGATGGGGCCTTGTAAAGCTCTCTTTCTGTAAATGTAACTAGACCTTGTCTCCCACTTGAAATTGGTGTGGTACCCAGTGTTGATCATGGAGATGCTTATACTTAGCATTGGCTTTCTGCAAAATTGCATGGACCTATTGGCGGATGTGTTGAATCCGCTAAATGAATCTGGTGGCTTTGTCTGCCTCATACTGAACATGTCAATATTATGTCGGTTTGGTGGAAATAGGTAGTGAAACATCAATGGGACCCAAGGGTTGGAATCCCAACCCCACCTGAAATGGGCTATGGTCGGTGGAGCTATGGAGAGCCCTGTTGTAGATGTGTTGAACATAGGGAATACTCTCATCCCACGTACGTGGATGCTTAGAGTTATACATGTGCATGATGTGCACTATCATCTGATTGACGACCTTTGTCTGGCCATTGATTTGGGGGTAGAAAGTAGTGGATTTAGTGAGCTTGGTGTCCAACATTGATCCAGGTGGATATTAGTGGCCACCCACCTATTCCAACTGGCTCCTCTTGACAGTTGTTAGTTCAACACGTTCTTTTGTAACTCTTTATAATTGTAGGTTCTTCAATTTTGGGGCTATTTGAATTCCTACACAACTTCCAGGGGGATATTGGTGGTCGCCCACCTAATCCAACTAGCTTATTTTGGAAGTTTTCATGTCAGTACATCTTTATGTACTTCCAGGGTCGTTTTGGGGCACTAAACAGTGTTTTTTTGGCTTGCCACAATCAAAATGTAGACAGAGTAACAGTTTGATGGAATAATGTGTATTTCTCGAAAATACCTTTCCAATGGGTTATCACACGCCTAAAAGAGAGGTTGTATGCAAAAGTTACAACCCTGAGAAGTTGAGATACCAACTTACCCATCGGGGCCGACATAAATTTTGGTGTTTCATCTCCTAGGGTTAGGTTTTTGGATGTCTAGGGTTTTGGAATTCATGAGTAATGTTAAAAATTCCTCTAGAGCATCATTGTAATCATTTTTCTTAGACATATGTGTGTAAAATCCACATCTCTTCTCAGAGATAACTACCACCATTCGATCAAGTTGTTTTCAGTTCTGTAGTTTTACAGTTTCAGCCTATTTTATTTATTCAATAGAAGTTATTGTTCATTGGATATTGTTTTTTGTCCTCCATATCTTTGTGTTCTTGTATTCAATCTGTTATTCCTTTCATTATGCTCATAAATCTAGATTAGTGGTATCAAAGCGGTCTGATTTTCATTTATTTTTCTTTGTGCATGTCCCCGACAAGATATGGGTACAAGAAGTTGGGACTCGAACCAGTCGAGCCTTTGCAATATTGGCCACGTCGAGCTCGAAAAAAACCCATGGGGGATGAGAAGAAAGATCATGGAGCAGGAGATCCTTTTAAAATGTTGCTCGAGGAAGGCCTTGCGCAACAAAGGAACAAAAATGATGGACAACTTTGCACAGATCCTTCGGTGGTTGCCCATAGGAGATGCATCTTCATCAAATAGCCATGCAACCCCCTTCAAGGTACAAGTAAATTTTGATATTCCATTATTTGAAGGACTGATAGGTGTGGATGTTGTAGATAAATGGATGAATATGCTTGAAGGGTATTTTTTGGTCCACAATTTTTCCGACAAGGAAAATATTACTTTTTCACTCCTCAAGGTCGTCCCACATGTTAAGGACTGGTGGGATACTTACTCTGAGGAAAGGGCCCCAACCCACAAAAAAAAGGATAGAGCAAAGATGTTCGCACTCAGGAAAACCAGTCCAAGCCACAACCCAATAAGGGTGATGAGATGTTGAAGAAGGACATGGGAAAATGGTGTGAATACCATAAAAGACCTTGGAACAACACCGAAGAATGTCTCTCCAAGAAGTCACTTGTGGCCAAGTTGAAATCTTCCGAGTTAGAGGTATATTATGACTCTGGATTAAATCCATAAAGTGGGAAGCGGATCATCGATGCCAAACCCAGTGCCATTGTCGCTACCACCAAAGTACAAACAAGAGAACCAAAAAAACATTGTTTATGGCTCCAAAACAGACTTGGAAGTACAAGAAGATGTACTGACATGAAAACTTCCAAAATAATCCAGTTGGATTAGGTGGGCGACCACCAATATCCACCTAGAAGCTGTGTAGGGATTCAAACAGCCCCGAAAGTGTAGAACCCACAATTACAAAGAATTACATAAGAACGTGTTGAACTAACAATTGTCAAGAGGAGCCAGTTGGAATAGGTGGGTGGCCACCAATATCCACCTGGATCAATTATCAAGGCCCAAAACTCCTTTATGGTGTGTGATACTAACTAATGGTTCTCATGTTCCTATTTGAAGTCTATAAATCCCCTATAGAGGTCATGTATGGTGGTTGTAGGCCTTGTTCATGGCCCTTGATACCAATGCACCTTATTAAGGTCCTAAGTCACTTGTTTTCATCCCCGAACTATTTTCAAGGCCTTGAGACCCATTTGTGGTGTGAAAAACCACCTAATGTTGGCCATATTCTTAATGTGAGGCCAAATATCACTTATATATATTATGTAGGTATTTCAAATCCTTATTCATGGTTGTTAAGCTTGAGAAACAACATTTATGACCTAATACCCTTGATTTCATGCCCTAACCATTGTCTAAGCCACAAAACTAATTGTGGTGTGTAATACCTCCTAACAACACACATATTTCTATTCAGAGTCCAAAGATCCCCTATAGAGGTCATGTGTGATGGTTATAATCCTTGTACATGGTTGTTTAGCCTAAGAAACCCCATTAATGGCCTAAAGCACTTATTTTGATCATTTAACCATTGTTAAGGCCCTAAGACACATCCATGGTGCATAATACCAACTAACAATGCTCATATTCTAAGTCAAATTCCAACAATCTCCATTAGATGTCATATATGGTGGTTTGAGGCATCATTTATGGGCATTAACCTCAATAAGAATTGTTCAAGTTATAAGGCCCCTTATTTTATCCCTTGACCATTGTCAAGGCCTTAATACCCATATGTGTTACATGTTGGATCTCAAAATTGCACCTTAAAAAATAAGTGTTGCAATACCATTGATAAAAGATTGGAGAAACATAGGAGACTATGCATTATCACCACAACAACTCTTCTCTGACTTTTGACTATTTATTTTCTAGATCAAGTGGGGCTTCCCTCATATAAATTCAAAGAGACTTAAATCCTCATGTATTCAATAATTTTAATGAAACTATAGGAATGGAGTAAGAAATGGGATAGTTAAATTTGTATGATTGGTGCCAATTACTTGGACTATCATGGAGTTAAAATGGACAAGGATATGGATTGAGTGGATATGGAGAGATTTGATAGGATATCTAGCTCTAGAAAAATCCCACAAGATCAAGTGTATTTCATCTCTTATGAATACAAACCAAACAAATTTTGATCAAGGAAATACCTCTCCACAATTTATTAACTATAATCAAGCTAAATATTAGGGCCAACTGATAACTCTAGTCAATCAAAGCTCCTTATACAACATGGTTTGATTAACAACAATTTCCATTCAAATTTCTTGTATTGTAAACTTCGAGGGGTTGAAATCACAATTCAATTCATAAATGTCTCATAAAACTAAAGGGAGATGTAACTATGATAGCAAATGAAAACGAATTGAATTATTCAAGGAAAATAATTACATCAATCTTAAGATGAAATCAACGCACATAAAGCTTGAGCATAGAGTGAATTTTAACAAACATTGGCTCTATTGATATCTTTCTAAGTATATCAAGTTTGATCATATTCCCCGCAATAAACAAGAGTTACCATTTTCTCTTGTACCAAATGCCCAAGGTAGTTTGCATAAAGCTCAGCATACTTAGTATTGTCATATGCAACAGGATTATGAGCCACTTGTATTGTACTTTCATTGTCACAATACACTATAGTTAATTCCATATGAGGAAACCCAATTTCTCCCATCATGTGGAAAGGCCTAGTTTCCTTAGTTCCAACATTTATTTCTCCATTTTATTCAGCTTCATTGGTTGATAAGGAAACAACAAGTTTCATTTTACATGATTAAACAATTGAACTAGATCCTTTGATATATCAAACAATCATATTTGCATACTTCAAATGGATCTCCCTCAAATCCTCCTTGAACCTAAAGACCAAAATAACATCAAATGCAATATCAAATCTACTACAAATCAAATAAACAAGTCTCCTAAAGTGTTGTGTACATAGTAGCATTAACCTTTGAAGAATCACGTTCTTTAGTCATAACTCCCAACTAAAATGGATTAAAATAGGGATTACAATGTTCAATCCTAATTATGTTCAAAAGATCCAAGCCAAGGATGATTTTAAGGATGGAAATTTATATTAAAATGTAGAAAATGGGCTATTATTACTAGTCCTTATAATGCAAAATGTAAAATGTTTGGCAATAGTTCTGTAAAAATATTCAAATTTCTAAGGATTTTATATACTTTCTATAACATTTTAGTGATTTTTAAGGTAAAATAATTTTATTCTATGGAATTTGGGTGAATCGTTTTTAGAAAAAATGGAAATTGGCAAATCGTTTGTTGGGAAAAACCATGAAAAATTATCCCATCTGCAAAATTTAGCCCCTAAAATCATCTATGATCCAAGCATACATTGATTGATAAATGAAGATACCATCATCCAACTGGATAACTTGGATGCTAAGAAAAAAATGCAATAGAACTACTTGGTCATTTCAATTGTATCCTTCAATTTCTCCTTTATACCATAATTTAATCACCATTGTTTCTAGGGATAATCAAATAATCCACATACAGTACAGTAAATATAACTACATCTTTTTTTTTGTTAGCTAAATATCCCTGACTTGCGGGATTGGCATGTGGCTAAGATGCCACGATCGAGGGGCATCTAAGCCATCAAAATCACCCGGGGATCACACTCGGTCTGGACCGTACCAACCCTTAACAGTGTTGGATTTGAGGTGTCCCCAAAGGTTTCGAACTGATGACTTCACTTACGAAGTGCATTAACAATGCACACCCTCATCGACTGCTCTACACCACGGGGATAGTCAATGTAACTACATCACTCACATGAAACATATAAAATAGTTATCAAATTCACTCCACTTAAAACCAAGTCAAAGAAAGAAGCTATGAATTCTCTCATATCATTCCCTAGGCACTTATTTCAAGCCATACAAAGATTTATTTA
>SNQJ01S0076520.1:4781-36875 GCA_010110895.2 Picea sitchensis
CTGGGGATGACAACTCTTTCGAGAGGTGGCAAGAACCATCGAACTTTGAACACGTAGACCAATGCCTTATCCTAAACAATTATTAGAAAGTCTTCCTCCTCCAAAAAGAGAGGAAATTGTTATACCATTTGACTTACAGATAGAGGAAGAATATGGTTATGAGCCTGATATTGTAGAGTTGGAATCAAGGTTCAACCTTTATGAAGAAATTGAAAAAGTCATCCAGGATCAACTTGTCATTGAGAGCCTAAAAGGTATAGCAATAAATTATGAATTTATGGATCCTGTAGCTGATTATATGAAGAATATTTCCAGTTCCATTGTACACATCCATCTACAGTGGCCATTACATTGCACAACTTGGGTTTTTTGGACAAAAGGTCAAGTTGTTTCTCTAATGCTTTTAATAAACAGTCAAGAAGTCAATGTATATAAGAAGTTGCTTGACTAGATGCACTAGAATTATTGTATCATTTAGAACAACAAAATTATCAGTAGATTAGAGTAGGTAGGAGTGTGCCAATAAGCTCAACACGATGAACACTTATTTCCGTTCAGTATGCAGATTTTTATTTTCAGTTTTAGATTTCAATTTTAGAATGTACAATCCAGTATCAGTTTGGTTTGTATCCCTCAGGTTTGGAACATGTACAAGAAATGGTCACAGGTTTCAGGTTGTAGTTTGGGAACAACCCAATGGAGACAACTGGTGTGCACACTCAGAGTTCCTAGATTCTTGACACCTCATGCTGAGCTGCCATCCTCAAGTGGAGCCTATGTTAGGACCCTATAATTTATAGGGAAATCAATATTTTGACTAATATCTGTTTCAGGCATAAAGCATATTTCTCATAACGCTATTTCTCATGAAGCATAGTGAAGATGTGAAGCTGGCAGAAAGCTCTCAACACATCTCACCTGCTTTCACATGTTAATTTTTGGATTTTGGTATAAAATTGGTTTTGGAAAAATTGTCTAAAAATAGATTTATTCTGGCCAACGTTTAGGCTCTCGGGCCAATTACGGGTATTCATTATTTTTATCAAAAGTTTGGGGCCCGAGGGCCAAGATCCAATGCTCTAGCTCCACACAACCTGCCACACAACAACACACCACATGTGAAGGAGTAATGATACAAATTGGTTCAAAAGGGTTTTATTTCAAATGAATATGTTGTAATAAGATTCAAAAAATCTCAAGTTGCATTCAAAGGTTCCTAAGCTACATGGTTTCCAAAGCAAAAGTGAGAAAGGCGTAGTGTGGGCTACTGCATTACTATGAAAAGAAATAAAATTCAAAAGCTATAAACGACCATCATTGTTCATTTCTATCATTCTTTTCATTGCTAAAGAATCTCTCACTCATCATCAGCCATTTCCTCATAAGTTTAGGGCCATACATTTTCATAAAAATCACGTTTTGCCTCTAGTCGCTGCATTTTTGGGCATCTAAGAGTATAGGTCGGTGTAAAAATTCCCTAGCCCTATTCCCTCATCCTTTAAACCTCCCTCCACTTCCCTAAGGTCCCTAACATCCCTCCCCACCTCCTAAATTTTTCCTACACTCATCCCTACTCTCTAACCACCTCATTCTATCATCTAAAGTTACCAAATTCCTATCCCCTGCCCCCTAGAAAACTTTGTTTTCTCTCTTCTTGTCCACTATGGTTTGCTTTCCAATTGATACTCATGGAAGGAAATAAGAATCCCTATAAAAAGGGAGGTCATATAATCATTTATGAGCCCACTTCAGAACATGACATCATGTCTTCACCATTTCTCAAGAGATCATTCAAGGGACAAATCATTTGCCACACATAGGGACAATCTTACTTCAAAATTGGTTTCTGAAATAAGAAAGATAAATTGGGAAAAAGTGAAAGAGGTTTTTGTCAATAATAGACCGAGGAACAAAAAATCCTTAATTTTATACACAGGTGTTATTATTTGAGAGAAATGCCCAAAATACAGTTGCTATGGGAGAGTTGTTGCACTTCTGGAGTAGTCTTGGGAAAATGCATTGCTCTTTGTCATGGAGTGTCCAAATAACTTTTTTTATGAGTCAAATGATAACTATACATCCACATCCTTCCAATGAGCTATCAATATCATAATTTGGAGCACGAAAACCCCTCTAAGAGTCACTTTCAAGAGTACGTTGCGCTTTTTCTCTCCCACACTACGCTTTTGGAATAGTCTTGGGATAATTGATTTTTGAGGGGCTATACTTGATCATTTTTAGTGATTTATGGGTCCATTGTGTAGCAGACAGAGAGAGATTTCCAATGCACTATCATTATCCCAATTTGGAGTTCAGGAAGGCCTCCAAAAGTGGCCTGCAATCCGACGCTGTGGTTTTTCTTCACACATTGTGCTTTTTCCAGAAGGCCTGTTATCTTTAACAATTTGACTTTTCTGACCTTTGTTGTTGTAATTAATGAATTTTACTGATGTAATGATGAAATGGAGGTTTAATTGTGCTAGGTAATGGTCACATAAGGTAGATACATGCAAGTGAACTATTTTTTTGGGTCAAATGAATCAATGTCTCAAATTGAGGGAGAGTTTGTTAACCTCCCTAGTCATTAGGGTTTTGGTTGAGACCTTTGGGGAACAACTCCACAAGTCATGGATTCGACCCTTGAGAGTGGGGATCAATTTTTTTTGTTCTATATCTTTCATTTTCTTTGTCATTGTAGTGGTTGGATGCTATGGAACTGAACTTTGAGAACACTATTGTATAAGAAAACTTAGCTAGAACTAATAAACATAATTTGTAGCTACTATTTTGGGATTCATGTGGTATGTGGTTTAGTAGTGTTTTTTTTTATGTGATCATATGTTTGAATGTATTGTTCCTTTACATTACATTTCCATGTTTCATGTGATTGATTTCTTAGGTGATAAACAAAATTCATTACTTCAGTGCTCTATTTTGGAGAAGCTTCACATTTATGTTCATTTTCTTTTGATATAAACGAATTCATGAGACCATTCTTGTTTTGAAACCCTCTTTATCTCCCATATACACAATGACAAACCCAAAGTGCTTAAGTGTGTGCCTATCTTGCCCCATTATATCTTTGCAAGTCTTATCTTTGAAGCCCAAACCTAAATCCAACATCCAACAAACCATCAATCAATCAAAACAAACTATGTACTATCACAACTAGCCTAAGATTCCCAACAAACAAAGATAAATCTTATAGAGAGATCCCTTTCTGGGTCTAGGAGGCCTAGATCATGGAATCCAAAGCGATTTGTGGTTACCTCTGTCAATTTATTCCTCAACCTGAGAAATTACAGAGTGCTAACATGAAGGTTGAGTTCTTTGCAAGATGAATGGAAATATGGCTGTCACAATACAAACTGTTATTCTCCTGCTTCTTTCCCAATCCCTCCATAAACCTCTATAACCAAATCATCTCTTTACTAGCCTATGTAGCAATAACATACTATGCTTTCATTGTTTAAAGTGAAACATCCTTTTGTAGTTTTGAAATCCAACTTACTATTGTTCCACCTACAATAAAAACATACCTTGCAGTGATCCTCCTACTATCTTTATCACCTACCATATCAGAATTAGCATATCCTTGTAGACCAATTTATGAACCTCCAAAACATAATGCATGAGTACTAATACCTATCAAATACTTGAGAATCCATTTTACAGTCTCCCAATGTTCTTTACCTGGATTATTCATATACCCTCTCACAACTCCCACTGCATGTGTAATATCTAGTCTTGTGCAGACCATCACATCCATCAAGCTGCTAATTGTTGATGAATAAAGGAMCCTGGAACATGTATTCTATTGCTCATGTGTCTAGGGACACATTTCCTTGGTTCATTTGAAATGGATGGCCAAATGTGTWCTAAATGGTTTTTCATTTTGCATTCTAAACCTCTCCAACACCTTCTCTATGTACTCACCTCGAGACAATGTCAATTTGCGATTTTTCCCGTCTCTTGTTATTCTCATACCAAAGATTTTATTTGCAGAACCCAAATCCTTCATCACAAATGAATTAGCTAATTTCTTTTTGAGCACATTTATATCCTGCATGTTAGACCCTACAACAAGCATGCCATCTACATACAATAACAAGATAATATAACTTCCATTTTCTATCCTCTTAAAATAAACATAGTGATCAGAATGACATCTACTATAACCTTGTTCTGTCACAAACCTATAAAACTTCAAATACCACTACATTGGATCTTTCTTTAGGCCATGCAAGCTCTTCTTCAACCTGCGTACCAAATTCTCCTTCCCTCCGACTTCATATCCATGTGGTTGCTGCATATAAATATCTTCCTCCAAATCCCCATGGAGAAAAGTTGTTTTTACATATAATTTTTAAAGATGCAAATCTTCTACTACCACAAGACTTAAAATAGTCCTAATTGAAGTCATTTCAACAACATGAGAAAATATTTCATCAAAATATACCTTTCTTCTGTGCAAACCCCTTTACAACAAGTCTGGCCTTGTACTTCTTTTTTCCTCCATGTTCTTCCTTCAACCTGTAAACCCATTTATTCTGCTATTCTCTTTTTCCTATAGGAAACTGAACCAAGTCCCAAGTATAGTTATTTACCAAGGAATCCATTTCCTCTTTCATGCCTTGCTCCCACTTCTTTATAGTGTCTACCTGCATTTCCTCTTCATAACTTTCTAGTTCACCAAAATAATTCAACAATAAATAATACAATGAAGGAGACTATCTTTCGGGGGGTCTACTTAACCTAGTAGATTCTAACAACACTTGCAGGATTTTGAGGTACCCGTTGCTCCTGTTGTTGTACAATTTGATTTTTTGGTACCTTTGAAGTTTCTTTTTCAGTGATCTCATCGAGCACTGCGTATTCTGGTTTTTCTTCTTCCTATTTATTTCCCTACAATTGATCTTTGTACATGACCTTGTCATTGAATATGAAATCTCTACTCCTAATGATTTTTTTATTTTCATAATCCCATAAGAGATAACCAAAATAATTAACACCATATCCAATAAAGGTACACTTCTTGGATTTTGCTTCAATCTTTATTCTATTTTCTTTATTAATATGGACAAATGCTTCACAACTGAAAGTCTCCAGAAATGAATAGTTTAACTTTTTAACTTTCCATGCCTCCTCTGGAATGCCACCATCCAAAGAGCTTGAAGGTCCTCTATTTATTAAGTAAATAATAGTATCTACAACATCGTCCCAAAACTATAAGGGCAACCCAACATTTAATCTCATACCCCTTGCACATTCCATCATTTTCTTGTTCATCCTTTTTGACACACCATTTTCCTGTGGTGTTCCTAGAACTGTTTTTTCTCTATGAATCCCATGGTATGAACATTAATTATTAAACTCCTTGCTAAAGTATTCACCTCCATTGTCTAATTTTGAGACACTTCAACCTCTTTCCTGTCTCATTCTCAACCAAAGCTTTCTATTTCTTAAAAGTATAAAAAACATCGTATTTTTTTTTAATGCAATAAACCCAAGTTTTTCTAGTTGCATCATCAATAAAAGTAACATAATAATGAGAACCACCAAGAGATGATACATGAGTTGGTACCCATACATCTGTATGCACAAGCTCTAACTTTTCACTCTTCTTTTCTTTTCCGATTCTGATAAATCTGAGTCTCTTCTATTTTCCATAAATACTTTTCTCACATAAATCCAAATCAGTTTGTTTAAGATCTGGAAAAAAATTCATTTTGTGAAGTATCTACATCCCCTTCTCACTCATGTGTCCAAGCCTATGATGCCACAATGTTGTATCTACTCCTGTTGAAAATAAAGAGGTAGAAGAGTAAGCATTAATAGTACATAAATACAATGTACCTACCTTCACTCCTTTTTACATTACCAATAATCCTTTAGTGACCTTACACGCCTTATCTATAAATATAGATATACAACCTTCACTTTCCAACTACCCTGTTGAAATTATATTTCTTCTCATATCTGGTATATGCCTCACCTCTTTTATTAACCACTGGTTTCCATTCGTTTTCTTTATTTTTACCTTACCCATTCCAACAATTTGACATGGTTCATCATCACCCAAATAAACCTGTTCAAAACCACCTTGAACATAATCTTAAAAATATTTCTTATGGGGTGTGGCATGAAATGAAGTACCTGAATCTACCACCCAATACTCAATGTATTATTTAAATAAAGAATCAAAGCATCTTGTAACACATCACCTGTTACATTTTCTTCCTTATTTTTCTGTTGTTATCCATCTCTTTGTTTCTTTGGAGCTCTGTAGTCTTTCTTCATATGTCCTTTCTTCCTGCAATTCCAACACTCTATCTTTCCTAGTTTGGATTTGGATCTGCCCTTCCTATAATTCCAATGATTCCCTGGACTCTTTCCTCTTTCCTTTTTTATTCCTCTTTTCTCCATGGTCAACCGATTACTTGATGTGTCACCTGTGATTTTCCATTGCATTTCATCGCTAAGGATAACACCAATAACATCATCAAATTTCATAGTGTTTGAATAAGGGACATAGTTACTTATAGCCATGACCAAGTTGTTCCAACTTTCTGGAAATGAGCACAAGCTTATAAGAGTCCTAACCTCATCATAAAAGGTCACATTTACAGAACTTAGCCGATTGGTAACCGTATTAAATTCATTTAGATGATCTGCAACCGACCCACCATATGACATCTTCATATTAAATAATTGCTTCATTAGAAATACCTTGTTGGATACCAAGGGTTTTTCATATAGTCTAGCCAGTGCCTTCATCATATGCTCCGTTGTTTTTTCTTTCGAAATATTTTAAGCCACTGACACTGCCAGACACAACAGTATTGTTCCTAGTGCCTTTCTGTCAAGAAACTCCCACTCTCCGTCCTTCATGGTCATCGAATTATTTTCTATTCTTCCCAATGGTAGGAATATATCCTTATGATATAAATAATCTTCCATTTTCATCTTCCATAGTTGGTAGTTTTGGCTGTTAAATTTATCGACCCTAAAATTTCCATCTTCCTCCATTGCTACCACTCGAACTAGGAATCCTCTTTTCCTGCGAGTTACTTTTGGCTATGATACCAGTTGTTAGAAAAAAGGGATCGTAGAGAAATAAAATAAAACAAATTCGGAAATAAGATATAGAAGATACACAATAAAATAGAGACAAATATATATGTGTTTCACCCAATGTGGGCTATGTCCACCAGAGAAATTTCTAGGTCCTTCCTTTATTAATATCCAACAAATGAAGGGATACAACCTACAACACATCCGTTGTAACTTCCTCTTGTTTATCTGATAGTCTCCTCTCTTAGAATACAATATTCACTCTACTATTCACTAAACCACAATACAATTCCTCATAAAAGAGGGTTGCCTTCTAGAGAAAAAAACCCTAACAAAAATTCTACCATTAGATCTGCGACTTTATAATGAATAGTATAGATTGACTATGAAATTACAATATTTTGAATTACATAAATAAAAAAAATTGGCACACTCAAGGCTGGGGGGGGGAGATAATTGTGTAACATATAGTCTCTTTGACCTGCATATGAATTAGGAATATAATCAAGCTCCACAACCAACATATAGGACCCATATGAGCTCCTAGTTTTTCTTGACATTCAACTTTACAACAAATTATCTAGCTCAAAGAGAATACCTCCTCCAGATTAAAAATGTTATATTTCATTGGTATCCAAAGGATGCCACACCCAGGGTAGTATGCTCATATCACCGACCAATAGAAAAAATGAAAGAGGTTGTCCACTGTTGGTATATCGATGTTGATAATATTGATTATGATGACCCACGGGAAATCTAGATCAAATAATCAAAAGGAGAGCGCACACTGAAAAGTAAGGCGGCGAAGAGGGTTGCACCGAACTATAATGGTCCGATTAGAACCAAGAAACATAATATTGGCACTGAGGAATCACCAAAAATGGCCATCATTGGAGATTATTGGGATAAGGAGATGGTCACGCAAGTTTTCAACCTACTTAAGGAATATGAGGACTTATTTCCCTGCATCATTGAGGGAATATGAAGAATATGAGGGATATGAGGACTTGTTTAAGGAATATGAAGGGAATTGTAGGATGATTGGGGGCTATGCAAATTCTTCTCAAACTGGATGCCAAACTGGTCAAGAGAAGGCCTTATCGATTAAATCCCAAATTTAAGGAGAAAGTGCACAAAGAGTTGGATTAGATGTTGTATGTTGGAATCATTGTCCATGTGGAGAGTCGAATTGGATTGTTCCTATGGTTTTGGAACATAAGAATACTGGTGATATTTGGATCTATGTAGATCTGAGAAGTTTCAACACAACCTGTGTCCACGACCCTTTCTCTACACCTTTCATAGATGAGGTGCTAGAAAATGTTGGAGGTCGGGAAGCCTACTCTTTTACAGATGGATTTTCAGGGTATCATCAGGTTTATATTGCAAAGGAGGACCAAGACAAAACCACCTTTGTGATGGAATGGGGGTCCTTTGCATACACTATGGTGCCGTTTGGCTTAAATAATTCCCCCCACAGTATTTTCCCAAATATTAGTCACAACCTTCAATGAATTCATCCACAAGTTTCTTAAAGTTTATTTGGATGATTGGATCATGTTTAGTTTGTTGAAAGAACACATGCAATCCCTTTGGTTGATGCTGGATCAATTCCTCCAACTCCAAATTTCATTAAATTTGAAGAAGTGCATCTTTTGTACACCATTTGGCACACTGTTGGGTCACATCATGTGCAAGAATGGATTAATGGTAGATCAAGATAAGATTGTCTCCATCTTGTATATGGTGGCCCCCACTTTGGTCTGTGAGTTATGTGCGGCATTGGGTCATACAATATATTACCATTGGTTCATTCATATTTATGCCAAAAACATTTCCCGTTAGATAAGTTGTTGTGCAAAGATACTAAGTATAGTTGGACACCGGAATGCCAAGAAGCCTTGGATACTCTAAAATGGAAACTCGTCACTACGTTGATTTTGGTTTTTCTTGATTGGTCTAAGCTCTTTATTGTCCACATAGATGCATCATCCATTATGCTAGGCACGATTCCTACATAGTCGGGCAAAGGTAATATTGACCATCTGGTATATTTTGTTAGTCACAAGCTGTTTGAAACATAAAATAATTATACTATAATGGAGCATGAGGGCCTCACCATGGT
The DNA here is from genome assembly GCA_010110895.2 of Picea sitchensis. Lineage (NCBI taxonomy): Eukaryota > Viridiplantae > Streptophyta > Pinopsida > Pinales > Pinaceae > Picea > Picea sitchensis. The sequence goes on from SNQJ01S0076520.1 coordinate 13,981, forward strand.
ATATACATTGCATAAGTTTTTCCATTACTTGTTGGGGAGTCGGAATCCTTGTCAAATTATTTACATACCACTCCACGCTCAAATATTTAGTCAACAAGTGAGTATTAGGAGGAAGAATATGTCGCTGGTTGTTGATTTTTCAAGAGTTTGAATTTGAGGTTATTGTCAAGCCAGAAAAGTACAATGTTGGACCAACCATCTGTCACAACTTGAGACTGGAGACGATAGTCAGAGCCTAGATGACGAACTCTCAAATGGAAAAATATTTCATGTCGAAGCAGTTCCTGATCAATTGGCCGAGATTGTTGAATTTCTCATGTTAGGACAAGCTCCCCCATGGCATACCCAAGCTTAGCATCATCAACTGGTGACTCATAGCATAGATTATCAGTTGATTTTTGGGCATTTGTATAAGTTGGACGTAGATGGCATCCTATGTCGGTGTGCATTAGAGCATGAACGAGAGCCCATTCTGTATGAAGCACATGAGGGTATCATTGGAGGACACAATGCAGGTAAGGCTATAATGTGTAAGGTTCTGCATGCAAGGTTTTGGTGGCCCTCACTATTTGAAGATGCCAAATACTACTATAATTTGACATATGTCAATGAATTGGAATGCCTTGCCAATGAGATGAGCCTCCTTTGTTTCCAGTCACAACACTAGAGCTGTTTGACAAGTGGGAAATTGATTTTTTGGGGCCCATTAATCCTCCCGAGTGTAGAATAGGTGTGTGCTACATTATTACCGTGACTGAATATCTAAGTATTTGATAGTGAAAAAGGTGGCATGATTAATTTTTGATCATGTGATTACGAGATTCGGTTGTCCAATGGTGTTGATGAGCAACCAGGGCTCACATTTTCTGAACGAAACCATTCAACAACTCACTCAGGAGTTCATAATCCATCATCAAAAGAGAACTCCCTATCATTCTCAAGCTAATGGTATGATTGAAGATTTTGATAAAATTTTAGAGAATGATTTAACCATGGTTTGTAATGTGTAGTGTGATGACTAGGATCAGTGGATCCCCACAATATTATGGGCATATCGAACAACATGAAAACTACTAAAAAATCACACACCATTAAGATTGGTATATGGGAAAGAAACACTCATGCCGCTAGAATTTGTAGTTCCTAGCCTCCATATTTCCCTAGCCACCTAGATGACAGATGAACAATCCCTTCAACATGGGTTAGATGAACTTATGGAGCTCGAGGAGGACCGCATGATGGAGGGATTCAAACAGGTCATTTAAAAGGAGAGACATAAGGCATTTCATGATAGCAATATCCCCAAAAATCCTCCATCCCTGATATCTAGTTTTATTATATGACATAAAATATTTAGATCACCTGAGAAAGATATGCATGCGTTGGTTGGGTCCTTTTCGGTTAGTTTACATCAGTTAAAAAAGTGCCACCAAGTTGGCTACATTACAAGGAAAACCGCTCAAGGGACTTATTAAAGGAAATAGGTTGAAGGTGTACTATGGCCATATGGATAAACTGTCACTTAGCTCCCCCTCTCAGCTCTAAATTTCTATAGATTAGGGTGTGAGTAGGATGTACAACAAATAGAAGAATATATATTGGAATACTTTTTGTTTATGGTAGCACAATATACCCTCCAATCACATAGGAAAATTGGATGGAATGCCAGTTTTTCATATTTCCAATATTTCTCATTCCAAGTCAAAGTTATGGCATAAGTACAAAGCACTGGCTTTGGCACGAGACTCACATGATGGGGATATGTTGAATTCCCTATCATTACATTTCTCTGAAGGGTCAAGCAATAATATTCAGACGGATCAACCATCGCTTGGGAATTTATGAAGAATTGTTGTCACCTTTTAAGAGGAACATCAGTAGTATGACGAATCTGAACCATTATCTCTTCACCGGTGGGGCTTTGCCAGGACTCCATTGGAACTCTTCGATCCATAACATTGGTTGGTTTTCTGTCTAAATTTTGGCTACCACCTCCAACCGATTTTCACTCTATATATATCCACTCCCACCCATGCAATTTTTGGATAAATTCTTCACATCCCCTTCCCTATTTCTCCCGCCTATCACCCACTGCCCTAATTTATCTCCACTCACTAATATATTTCCACTTTCCATTGATTCACATTCCCTTGCATGACCCCTCTTCACATAAATTTTGGGATATGTGATTCCCATCCCAGATAGGCCACCTCAGACCCCACATTACATTTTTCACACAGACTAACACTCCATCATCAACTAATAGGTTGAGGCCCTACTCTCTTATTTTCCACAATCCCTACTCTCATCTATTGCCATGGATAATAAACTTTCCTAAAGTGGATAGCCTTGCACTCCGTCTTCTCCGTTCCACCAAGCTTAGAGGTCCCCGTCTTCTATATTTCCTTAGAAAAACAAAAAGACATGCATAGGATGATTCTCTATCTTGATGGAACTTAAGTTCGTATAGGGCATCGATGTATGGATGGTGTACTTTAAACAAAACCCTCGTTCATGACCAAAAACACCTTCGAAGGGAAATGGTCCAACAACTAGCCAAATGAAGTCCAAATCCATCTCTTACCTTGGGACCTACTTTACTCAGTCCAAGACCTCTATCAGGTTGCAACTACAGCCTGGGAAGACGATTTTCTCTTACTCAAAATTGACTGTAACTACAACTCGATTTGATACTTTGGTCCATCACTGATGATGATTTTCTCTTACTCAAGACAGTCGTTGTGGTCATTTCATGAGGCAATTGGATCGAGGATGAGCCAAGTAATAGGGGTGGGGTAATTTTGGCACCCAAAGTTTTGGAATAATATCTTGTGCACGCCCTCCCATGCACAAACGCAATTGTGCACGCCCATTTCAGTTTTGTGCGAGATCAAACCAATGCATGAGGAATGAAAAGAAGTGTGCATCATACCAAGTATTAATATTGTGTTCCAAGTCCAAGGCCTACCAAATGTGCACTGGTTTAAGTTTTGGATGTGCACCAGAAATCAAGAAGATGCACACTGAAATCAAGAAAGGAATCATTGGGAAATATCCCCAAATTATTACTATCAACTACACGAGGGAACATGGAGCAGACAAATTATGAGTTGGGTAGGTATTTAAGATTTCCCTAATTCTAGAAAGGATATGTGGAATGAAAGTAGGTGGTATAAGTGTGAGAGACTGTTATTCAATAGAGAAAGTGGAGCTGGATTAATCCAAAATGGATCTAGGAAGGCCTAAAAATCAAAGTTATCAGAATCTGATGAAACTAGTGCCATTGCATCGGGCTTGTCTTGCTGATTTCAACCATATATATTTTTTCTAAAACTGGACACTGTGTGTAGAAGTTATCACAATCTGATGATCAGGTCAAACATGTAAAAAAGTCAAAGTCAAAGTCAATAGGTCAAATTCAATGATGATGTTAGTAGTACATCATGATGACATCATCATGATGTCATGATGATGTGGAAACACCAAGATCCAACATGTGTTAGTCAAATTTGGCATTTTCGGGTTGAGTTGGACAAGTATGGAAGTGACACGTGGCACCGTAAGGATGTTGACACATGGCCTTGTACAAATCTAACACATGGTAGAACCAGTGACATGGCGTAGATACCGGAACCCCACTACACATGGTAGTACATAAGAATGATGTGGTAGATGAGGTCAACATGATGACAGCAAACACTAGGAGATGACACATGGCAAGTGTTTTTGGCATTTTAGTGTCGCGGCGTGGGTATGCGGACTAGCACATGGTAGTCACCGTACAATGATGTGGCAACTTTGTATGGATGAAATGTGTGATCTACGTATGATGAGATATGCGAGGATGATGTGGTGGGAAGTGGCGATGGAATGGGGCAATGGAGAAGTATTACATGGCCCAATGAGGAGGTGCCACATGGCACCTTCTGAGGCTAAATCTACATGCTTGGTGCTAAGTTTGGAAGCTATCGATAAATTTGGAGGAATTAAACTTATTTATCCGAACATGGAAATCGAGAGAAAATGTTTTTTAGCTTTAAATGAGACTATATGGTTGACGAGTATGCTAGGATTCATGTGTCAGTGAGGTCGAGGGGGCTGCTCATAAGCATCTTAGGCGTTATACTCAAAGTTGAAATTTTGAGGGGAATTCGAATATGGATTATGTTTCTAAATCTGAGTAGCTGAAAAGAAAATTTCCTCCACAACCCGAGATGTCGATCCAAGCATAATAGACTTTATACTCAAAAGTCAATTTCTGTTAACCAATTGGCATTTGTCGTTTCATCCGAAGTTCTAGATATGAAAGGTGGTTTGAGGAGTTGTTATGTAAGTCTTTCTTTTTTATTCTTAAATCATTGAATGGCCAGTAAGAATCCTTCCCACTGAGACAAAGTCCTAGAGATGTAGGAAAACTTGTGGTAGTAGAACTTAAGTTGTATCAATCTTGGTGTTATGGTTTGTTGTTTTTAATTCTTATATGGTTGCAACATTCTTTAATTAAAAATTCTTCTCTTAATTCCTAAATGGTAAGTAAACTCATGCATAAACTTAACCATAGTCTTTAAAAGATTAATTACGGATCAAGTGGTATCGGAATAGGGTTGGAAATTGGTTGTTTGAGTTTGCATGATTGCCAGGGAAAAGCTAAAATTAAGTGAAGGTGAGCTTGTAGAAGAAGATCCACAAATTGGATCAAGAAAGAGGAACATATCAAAGTGAGAAAATGGCATTTAAAGAGGGACTTTCTCAAGAAATGAAAGAGAGTTTCAAAAGAACTTTCTTTTCCATGTGGGAGATGGTAAAGTGTTTTATGATGATTACTTGGAGCGGAAGAAACCGATTCTAGGTGAATCTTCAAAAAGAAATCAAAGTGAGAAGAAGGATAGGACCCTCCTAAAACTCCTCCACCTCCTTCATCTCCATCTTCTTCTTCTTGGTCTGAAGTTCACCTTCTACTTTTGCCAAGAAAATATTCTATAAACATATATGATATGCCATTACTTAAACTTGATGTAAAATTTGTTTTCCTATGTATGATGGAGAAGTTAATCCTGAGAAACTTGATAACTAGGTTAGGCAGGATGGAAGTATATTGTAATGTGTAACAAATCAAAGATGAATCAACCAAAGTGGGTGGAATCACTTCATCTTGAGGAAGGAACAACTCTCTCATCACGGTGTAAGTAAGATTTCTTATGGAACTCAGTAACTTGGTAAGACTTTTCCATCATGGCATGATTTTATTTCCTTGCCAAGCGGTTCTATCCTTTGGGAATTGCTATGGGGAAAATGCTCTTTAATTGAATGGAAAAGTGTTAAGTTAAGAAAAGGACAGTTGGTGCATGAATATACAAATGAATTTCATAATATGGCTTTGATGTTAGATGTTCCATTGACTACACAAGAAACTCTTATGAAGTATATATGAGTTTCTTCTTATATTAGTTATCTGTATTTATGTTTGGACCTACTATATTGATGGAGTTTTGTTCAATAAATGTATATTGAAGAAGGAAAAACCAAAGTTAGTGTATCAGGGAATCATCTTCAAATAAGGATGGCAAAGGAAAATGAAATGGGAAGAAAACAAATTCAACAACAATAAAGGAAGAGAAGGTCTATTGCAAGCATTGCAAGAAAAAAGAACACCGGTGAGAATTGTTGGAAATTTCACCCAAAGAAGAAACCAAAGTGGTTCAAAGAGGGGAACAACCACGACCAACGGACTTGGGATGGTCGGTGATGAGTCTAAGATTATTAGTTGGTTTGGCCAATTAAGCTTGGTGGCGGTTTTGATTCCAAAGAAGTAAATTATTGTTCCTTATAAGGGTTATAATGAAACATACAAGATCGATACATTGATAGATAACATATCTCAATCTAACTTAATTTGAGGAGGAAGTGGTTAAGAATTGGGATTGACAACTAGATGCATCCACCAAACCCTATTCACTAAATTGGATAGAAAAAGATCCTGGAAATTTCCCATAAAAAAGCGATGTATCATAAAATTTTCAATTACATCTAAATATCTGGATTAAGTAATATGTGATGTGGTGGTGCTAGAAACATGTGGAATGGTCTTTGGAAGCCCTTATTTATATGATCCTGAAATATTCTAGAGGGAATATAATCAATATCACTTGTTTAACAAAGGCAATGAATATGTTGTACATTCTCATCACATAAAGAAATCAATCTCTTCTAACAATGGAACAATTAAAGAAGGAAGCTTATGTAAGCAATACACCTATAATTGTACTAGAGTAAAGCTGATTGATCTTAAGCATGAACATGAGATAGTTTTAGCCAGGATGGGACTTCAATCATACTTTTCTTCAAGATAAGTTAATTTAATACAATCCAGTCAAACATATGGGTTCAAGGATGCGGTCATATTTATGATGTTATCTCTGCTAATGTTTTAAGTTCAAATGGCTATAATATGATTTTAATTGTCATGGTTATTATGCAATTGATTTTGATGCGATAGGTGCATGAGACAAAGTTTAAATACAAAGGACAAGTGGGGAGGCTTATCCCACACTTGATGTTTGATTAATATCCTTTTGGAGGACCAAAAGGTCTTAGTGAGGAGTCGTGATCGAAAATGGATCTAGGAACCAAAAATCAAGTTCGAGAAATTGGACGCCTTGATACCATTTGCATTGGGCTCATTGAGTCGATTCCATCCATATATATATATATATATATACCTATATATATATATATATATATATATATATATATATATATATATATATTACAACCTATTGACCCCGAAAATGGACCTGCATTATGTAGAAGTTATCATTGATACGAAGATAGAAGTCAAACATGTAAAAAGTTAAAGTCAAAGTCAACGGGTCAAAGTCAACGATGATGTTAGCATAATGTCATCATGATATGGTTGGGATCAGTGACATAACATTATGGTACTATGCCCATATGGAAGTGACTTACGTTGCGATACGAATCTTGGCAGGTAGAAGCTATGAACAGGTCAAAGTCAACGATGATGTTAGCAGTAAGTCATGATGATGTAGCAGCACCAATAACCGACACATGTCAGTCAAATTTGGAGTTTTCGGACTGAGTTGGACCAGTACGGAAGTGACACTTGGCATTGTATGGAAGTGACACTTGGCACTGTATGGAAGTGACACGTTGCACAGTACAGATGCTGACAGGTGGAACTGTATGGATGTGATACGTGGTAGTACGAAAGGTTGGCATAGCATGGTACAGACGTGTCACGTGGTTGTACAGAAGGATGACGTGGCGGATGATGTTAGTATGATGATGTGGCATCACCAGGAGATGACACATGGCAGGCATTTTTGGTGTTTTGGGGTGTTGACATGGACTGTACGGACTGACACGTGGCAGTCTGCATGATGACATGGAATCCCATACATATGGTGCATGGTATTTCGTACAATGACTGTACAGGCTGACGTGGTGGGCAGCGACATGGCACCGGGCAATGGTGAGGTGACATGTGGCCCAATGAGGAGGCACTGCATGGCACCTTCTGGAAGGCCAAATCTGGTGAATTCCTCCAAATCTTACGGTTCCACCAAATTTGGTGGAGATCCTCCAAATCTGGCAGAATCTCGCTAAATTTGGCTAACTGGAGCTAAGTTTGGCAACTGTCGCTAAATTTGGTGGAGTTTGGCTTATTTAGCTGGCCACAAAAATCAAGAAAATTTAGTTTTTTGGCACAGAAATTGAGACTGTATAGATCTGATAGGGCGCATCATTGGGATTCGTGTCGAGGGGAGGTATCGAGGGACTGCTCAGAATTAGGTCGAATTTATACTCAAAAGTTGCATAATTTCAAGGGGAGTCCGAATATGGTATATGTTTTTGTATCCAAGTATATGAAGAAAAAAATGCCACCAGATCCCGAGATGTCGATCCAAGCATAGTCAAATTTATACTCAAAAGTCTCATAATTTCATGTTCCAACCAATGGTGATGTTTGTTTCTGTCCAGAAGTTGTAGATATGAAAGGTGGTTTCATGAGATGTTATGTAAGCCTTTATTTTGTATTCTTAAAGCATTGAAGATTAATAAGAAGCCTTCCCCACTGAGACAAAGGCCTGGAGACATAGGTAAACTTGTGCCGAACTCCGTTATCAATCTTGGTGTTATGGTTTGTTGTTTTTACTTCTTATATGGCTGCAACATTCTTTAATTAAGCTTCTTCTCTTAATTCCTAAATGGTAAATCAACTCATGCATAAAATTAACCATAGTCTTTAAAACATCAATTACGGATCAAGAATCAACTGAGAAAGGAGTTCTAGAGCCAAGGAGACTATAAAAGGAAGCAATGATAATAGAAATATAGTTACCCATGTTGATATTATGGTAGTTGCGGGAGGTATTAACCTTCACGTGTAACCCTGACAAGAATATAATATTCCGAGAAGCAAGAAGAAACCCTAAACCATTGGATATAACCCTAGAAGACAAGTTGGATAAAGAAAATAATTTAATATTGAGTCTTTAGCCTCCAGAAAGAGAATTCGGCCTAGACAACTAAGAAAGAGAAATATATGCCAGAGCTCATTTGTACACACACAACTCACAATTCCTGAAATCTAGTACGCACTGCAGAAATTTAGTAAGTACACAAGTCTAGAGAGTAGCTGTAGCTACTGCTACTGCAACTTTTATTTTCGGTTTTAGGCTTGGAATTTCTCTTGGTTATGGTTTGGAATTTCTCTTGGTTATGGTTTGGAATTTCTACCTTGTGCACTAGCTCTGGAGAGAGGTACGCTACATTGATTGGATATTAGGCATAGGGTTTGCTTCATGAATTATTCTCTGTCAAGGTTAAGGTGCTCGAGGGTGGCTTCAGCATATGGTTGGGTGAAAATATTGCTATATTGTCTATGGTTAAAGGAGGACACCTACTTTTACAACAAGTTATGGGCCCACACTATCTTTGAACAATCTAACCACTGAATAATAGACTGGGAGGATTTTTCTCAGTTACATTTGCAGTTCCAGTCAAAGTTTTTGTTGCAACAATGAAACCCTAACCCTCTTATTAAGGCACCTTAAGAGAAGAGATTGACCTAATTTCTAGATATCCTAGTGTTCCCTAACCTAGTGTACCTCCTGGTACTCTCAATAAGCTAAGATGTCAAGTTTGAGTTATTGGTGAAAGTCAAAGGTTGACCTAGTCTAAGTAGTCATGATTTACTCTATGAAGTTAGAAAACAAGTTAGAAGGGGCTTCTAACTTCAGAGCATGGAAGACAAGGATTGACCTCATCCTTGCCAAGAATAAAGTGTTGGATATCGTGAAAGGAAAGATCATGGATCCATAGTTTGAAGAAGGAAAATAGAAGGAACCTCAGAACATTTCAATTATGGAGAAGTTCAAGGGCAATGACATCAATTCCATGAGTATCATAGTGGACTCTATAAAAGACCACTTGATACCCTACATCTCTCATCTTGACTCATCTAAGAAGATGTACGATTCCCTAACTAACCTCTTCTTAGTCAGAAACATTGGACAAGTAATGAGTCCAAAGAATGAACTACGTGACATGAAAATGAATGATGATGACAACATAACATCATACTTTGTAAGAATATCTCAATTAAGAGATCAACTACAAGCTATTGAAGAAATAATTTCAGAAAAGGAACTGGTAAATATAGTACTCAATGGCCTTCCCAAGACATGGGATGCATTTTCCACAAGCATGAACAAAAGAAAGGAATATCCCACATTTGAAGAACTTTGGACTTGTTGTGTACAAAAAGAATCAAGGATTAACACAAAAGATAAATCCCAAAGTAAAGATCAAGCCTTCACAACAAAGTTCAAGAATTTCATGAATAAGAAGAAGTTTGGCTTGAGAAAGAAACCAAATCAAGAAAAGTATATGTCAAAAATACAATGCTTCAACTGTCGAAAATATGGTCACTATAGAAACCATTGTCCCGAGTTAAAGAAAAGGAAGGAAACAAACAAAACATCAATTGTCGAAGAAAGGGAACCCTCAAAGAAGGTCAAGCAGGATAAAACATACTTCTTCTTCTAAGTCAAGGTAACGATATTCTTCAAAGTTCTTGTACATACCTTGTTCACATAGTTTCTGTACATATCATGTATATCTATTTCTTAGAAGATAAGATGTTCAAGTGAAACAACACCTATGGAAGAACAACAAAATAAGGATTGATATCACGATGACTATAAGTTAAGAAATACACATGAAAATATGAAGTACATTGACAATATTTGGTAACAATTCCTATGGAAGCTATTATATAAGTAACAACTGCCAAAGAAGCCGAAATCAAAATCAAACTTGAAGAGAACCAGAAGGAGACAAAATAGAAAGAAGTCAAGGATCAACAAAAAATTAGAAAAAGACTTGTGACACCTTGAAGAAGGAAATAAGGATGCAGACAGAAGCGTGGACTATCTTAGATGGGAGAGTTGATTACATAAATCCAAAAGAAGAGCATGCATTCATATATGAAGCAAGGATTAAGAGGGAGCTAATCCTAAATATGATCCATTAAGTATTATGAAGTATCTATCCATGTTCCCATTGAAAGTAGCAACCATGATAAGAATCATATGTTCAATTTGACTCTAGAAGAAGTCTTATTTGAAATGAATCCTTAAAGTATCCTTGGTTTTCCATCTACATCCATGATACTATGATGAAATAAAAATAGTGGAATCTTCAGGGAATATAGAATACCCCATGGACCCAAGAGCTAAAGAGAGACATGAGAAAGAACATGAAGATTGAAAGAAAGAAAGAAAAGCAAGAAAAATAAATTATTATACCAAGAATCACAAGACTACCAGCTTGGTTTGAACCCACTAAGAAGAAATCGAGCAGAAGGAATGGAAGTTATGATAAATAATAGTGTATGTAAGAAAATGTGAAAAGACTTATGAATGGAAGCATTGCGAGATTTAAAGGTTCTTCCAAAAGTAGGGAGAAGACTATCACCACAACTCATTCCAGTAAACCAGATATACCTCCTATAGTATCCATGGATTCAAATTTACATGTAAAAGACTGTTCTTCCCAATAAATCAATTGAGAAAGAAACTTATACCATAAAGAGACCCATGTATGAAAATATAAGAAGACCTTGTATGGATTCAAACAACTTGATGCAAAGTATCTCATATACAACATAAGTGTGGTGAAAACTTTCTATGATAGAGATAGTGTATCATAATGGTTACTTAGAAGTCCGGGATGATGGATTGCTAATCCATGGAAAACTCTCACGATGAAAGAATAAGTGCTAATTGGATATGTTTCAGTTTGATATTTTCCATGATGTCATGAGCTAGAAAGAAACATAAGTTCTAAATTCGACCATGATATTTTGTAATGATCAGAGCTATATGAATCCTTCAGAGAAAACTAGTGTTCCATGACAGACCGAAGTACATTGAGATCAAGCATTATATTATCCATGATGAAGTCCAGAAAAGAGAAGTGGTTCTCCAATATATCTCCATAGATGAGCAGATAGAATATATTTTGGTAAAGCCTCTGACCAAGATGAAAAGTTTGCATACTTAAGAAACAAGTTGGGGCTTGTGGAGATGACTTCCTTATTGAAAAAAGAAGATATTACTCCCAGGTTGGGAGGGAGCACTGATGTGTTATTGATTTATGGAAAATCATTTTTCAGTTCGAAAAATAGTCCAAGATGAGCAGTTCCTTTCTAGTTTGAAAAGTGGTTTGATATTTCTGACAGACAAGCATTTTCCAGTTCGGAAAATGGTCCAGATTGAACAATCATTTTCGTAATGAAAATAGTTCGATATATTGTTGATGTACCATAGACAGTGGTTCCCCTTGTGGCTAGTGTGGGGGAATGGTCTAGGACAGTCTTTCTTCTTGGCATTCACTCCGAGTAGTGGTCAAGTAGAATGGTCTGTGTCACATGGTAGTCATTCTTTCGAAGTTCACAATTGTGAGCAGTTTCGAGGAATGGTCCATTTTGGAGGTTGGTGCAGGACAGTCATTCCCTAGGGCAGACTCATTATCTCCAGGTTGCACTATGATTAGTGCTGGAAGAATGACCCAATTAGGTGAATGGTCCAGGTTTAACAATTAGGGACAAACATTCCCTAGGGAAGACTCATTCTCTCCAGGTTTCACTATGATTAGTGTCGAAGGAATGGTCCAGGCTCAATAATCAGGGACAATTATTCTTCTATGCTTGAGAGGAATAGTCTAGCTATCCCATGGCTGATGTTTTATCTTCTGAGGGCAGATGCTCTTCCAAATCGCATATATGTGAGTGGAAGAATGACCCAGATGACTCAGTTTGTATCATGATATTGTTATATAGGTTGATATCAAATGATATGATCACTATGGAGACTATATGTCTCTAGAAAATAGTTGTATGCCACCATTTTGGATGTGTTTCAATGTTTGTGACTATGTGTCACTTATCAAGTAGTCGTGTTCTACTTGGTGTGGTTGTGTACCACTAGATAGTAGTTTTGTACTACTATGGATAAACACAGTTGTGTTTTATTGAATGGCATTGTTCTGATTGCCATGAAGACTATCAGTAGTGTTGAAAATTATTACCATCTAGATGGATAGTCATTGTATGGTCCAAGACAATTATTCTTCTAGGACGTATTTTTGGATTAGAAGAATAGTCCTTGTATCCCATGGCATGGCTTCCAACATATGTTGGAACAATTATTCTTCTAATACATATGTCTGGATTAGAAGAATACTTCTTATATCACTATGTGGAGTGAGTGACTTATTCATCATCATTACTCATATGGAGTATGTATTAAAGAGATGATGCAGTTGATGTTGTCAGATGACACTGACAGTGATGATGGTGCTCGTGATTTAATCATGAGATATTCTGAGTGGCTATGATGATGCTACCGTTTGAATGGTATGTCTGTGCTCAATACCATTTCCTTCAATACCTCCCTATCTAGGAGGGAGTGTTGATATTATGGTAGCCGCGGGAGGTATTAACCTCCATGTGTAAAACTGACAAGAATAGAATATTCTGGGAAGCAAGAAGAAACCCTAAAGCATTGGATATAACCCTAGAAGACAAGTTGGCTAAAGAAAATAATTTAATATTGAGTCTTTAGCCTCTAGAAAGAGAAGTCGGCCCAGACAGCTAAGAAAGAGGAGTATAAATACATGATGCCAGAGCTCATTTGTACACACACAACTCGCAACTGCAGAAATCTAGTGCGCATTGCATAAATTTAGTAAGTGCACAATTCTGGAGAGTAGCTGTTGTTGCAGCTACTGCAACTTGTATTTTCGATTTTAGGATTGGAATTTCTCTTGGTTATGGTTTGGACTTTTTGCCTTGTGCGCTAGCTCTAGAGAGAGGTACGCTACATTGATTGGCTATTAGGCCTAGAGTTTGCTTCCAGAATTATTCTTTGTCAAGGTTAAGCTGCTCGGGGGTGGCTTCGACCTATGGTTGGGTGACAATATTGCTATATGGTCTATGGTTAAATGAGAACACCTACTTTTCTAACAACCCATTCAATGCATTCACTAAGTTTTTGTTGTTATCCATTGTTGAAGAGCTCTCTCTGAGACTCTGTGGTATTATAACATTGCAATGCTTCTAATTGTACATTTGAGTCTTCCATATGTCAAAAGTATGAAACGACGTGCATGGAACAGTGTATTGTAATACTGTAAATTACCTAAGGGGAGTCATGAAACTATATATTTGTTTTTCAAGTATATTCTTGCTTAATGTATTATTATTGTGTTTAATGGAATGGAAAGAATAATAGAGTTACAATGATTTCGATCTATCATGTGTGTTTAATGGAATGGAAAGAAAACTAAAGCTGCAACAATTCTGATCTATCATGTGTCACTCATGTGTTATTTGGATACATGTGTGTATTATTTTTGAATAATGATAATAGTAAGTTTTCATCTATGGAATGTATGAATTTAAACCAAAATGGAATGCATGAATTTATTCCTTCATCCCCGACATAATACCATATGGTCTATGTGATCCTCATTGCGTCTCGGGTGAGACCTTCTTTGGCCTTGGCTGAAGATTGATATGTCGATGCTTTGGGTTTTTTTTTGGTAAACTCTAGATGAACCTTGTGTATAACCCCCCCAACAATAATAAATATTCATGCAAGTGTGAAACACAACAAGATTCATGGAACAATGGTGCATATTCAGATAGATTGTGGTTGGATTGATGGATGGTCATGGAATAATATGAAAAAATGCTTGAGGACTTCATACATATATTTATCATCGACTATATAGACGTACATTGTTCCTATTTATTTTCATTGATTCATTTAGCATGGTCGATTGAGGTTCGACCATAGATTACAGTCGACTATAGTTTCTACCAAGTGTTCGCTAATTGATTTTCGATTGGATTGTACATCGACTTGTGTTTTCGAAGAGAACAATTTTTGATACCTGTAGATCCCTCAGTTGTGTTTAAGGGAGGGATTAATTGAAGTTGTAAACCCAATTGATGTCTTCATGTTGACTTGTCTATTTCTTGTTGAATCAAACTAGACATACTGAGACATACCAAACCATGTTTGACTATGTTGTTCGTAGATGAACTACTACTTATGTTAATTGTACCTAATTGATACATAGACTCTTTGTATTGACAGATATTGTTGGAATGAAAAATAATGTTAGATTGACAGAGGATTATTATCTTGGTGTGTTTCTTGTCTAGTTGACTGATCGACTGACTTGTGTTGTCTTGTTTTCTAGTTAACTAGTCAACTGGGACTGTGTTTTGGACAATATTTTTGGAAACTTGTCTGATGAATTGGATGGATTCTTTATGGTGTTCGATCAATATTAATGGTGAAAGTGTTTAGACTTCTTGAGGAGTGTCAAAGACATGAATCTTATTTTTCAATAAATAAACCCAAGTAAATCTAGAGAGATCATCAATAAAGGTCAACATATACTTTTCACCTACTAAGGAGGGTTGATTGATACAACAAAGATCATTGTGAATGAGCTTCAGTAGATTTTGTGCTCACCACGCTTTAATATATTTGAAAGATTTTTTATGATTCTTTCCTATCATACATCCTCTACAAACTCCATCAAGTGGAAGAACTTTGGGAAGACCAACAACCATATTTTGTGTGGCCATCAACTTTAGACTTTGAAAATTTAGACTTTCAAGTCATTCATGTTGAATTATGTTGCATTCATCAATGTGAGAAAAAAGAGAAGTTGGTCCAAGATCAGGTCAAGGGAGGTCAAAAAACTTGTGCAGTCCATCCTTTGAGTTGAGAAAACCTTTAGTGACAATCAAATGATCCTTCTTTAAATCCTTAACGAAGAAACAATCTAGTTAGAACACAACAATCTTACATGTCTATGTCCATCAATTTACCGACAAACTTACCTTCCAGGTTGGAACTTATCAAGTGTTTCTTACTCATACCTTGCAACATGAGTGGGTAGTTGATTCATCCCACAATACTCAACTTTTGTAATCAACAGGGAGAATATCCTTTGTTTCTTGCATGACCAAACCAATGGTCCAATGCTAAAGAAAAACACATAGCCAAAGGTGGACTTTCGATCATCACTGTTGCTTTCCTAGCTAGATTTAATGAAGTTGACTAACAAGTCTGAACTTCGAAAATATTTGATACCATAATGAGAGGTACCCTTGAGATAAAGAACAATTCTTTGGACATATTTTCAGTGACTTTCTCGGGGACTCTACATAAATCGAAAAACCACACTAACAACAAAAGAGATGTCAAGTCGACTATGAGTGAGATAAATAAGGCTCCTAACTAGTTGTCGATAAAGAGTTGGGTCAACTTTGGGAGTCAAATAGGTTTTAGTCAGCTTAACTTTAGACTAAAAAGGAGTAGCACATGCCTTACACTTGAACATCTAAAAATAATGCAATAGATCAATTACATAGTTAGTCTGAGAGAGAAACAAACCATTAGAGATAGGAAAAACTTGAAAACCAAGAAAATAATGCAGAAGACCAAGTTCTATCATATCAAAGTTGTCAACAAGTCATTTCTTCAATCTAAGAATGTGATCAATATTAATTTCAGTTATAACCAGGTCATAAAAATATAAAACAACAATTAAGGTATCACCATGAGTATGTAATACATAGAGAATGGGGTCATATTCACAATGTTTGAAACCAATATGGAAAAATAAATTATCGATCTTAGCATGCTAGGCCCTTAGAGCCTATTTCAAGCCATAAAGAGACTTTTGAAGTCGATAAACAAGAATGGAATCTACCACAAAACTAGGGGTTGTTCCATAAAAAAATATTCAAATAAGTCACCACAAAGGAAGGCACCCTTTACATCCATTTGGTGAATATACCAGCCTAAGTGAACAATAAGGGAAAGAATCAATCGAACATAATTCATCTTTGTAACAGGAGAAAAGGTATTAGTGTAGTCGATTATTTCTTTTTGAGAAAATCATTTCATGACCAAGTGAGCTTTATGATGCTCAACAACACCTTTGGAAGTAAATTTGGTCTTATAAACCCATCAAAATTTCATAATGTTCCTCCCTTGAGTTTGAAGAAGTAAATCTCAAGTATGATTCTTCAAAAGAGAATTCATGTCATATTGCATTAGTTGTTCCCATTCATATTTTCCTTGTGCATATGAGTAAGACACATGATCACAAGTCTCAAGAACATGATCTATCAATGCCACACTGGCCTGCTACGTGTGACTATGAGTCTATCAGCTTGAGGAGACATCACCAACATCAGGTCCAATAGCTTCAATCATTTTCACATCCCATAGAGGTAAGAAGGAATATGGTGAGCTAATATTTGTTGAAGAAGGTCGACTAGATGAAGGAATGATTTTAGTTGAAGAAGAAAGAGGCCCAATCGAAACATAAACCGATTGTCTAGTAGATTCAGGAATAGAGGTCGATGGCCCAGTCAAAATAGGAATGGAGTTTGACTACCTAGTCAAAATGATGACAAATGGAACATGTGAACCATAGTAAGAAACAATCTCAAAGAAATCATCTTGTAAGGAACTAGAGGAAGTATTCAACAACTTAATGCCTAAAGACTTATCATAAAAAAAAAAACCTTTATTCTGATTTTTTTCATCATTTGACAGGGTCAAACATTCGATATGATTTGGATTCCTGAGTATCCCATCATGATGCGGGCATGAATCTTTGCATCCAGTTTCTTCCTGTAATCATTTGGAATATGATCCCAAGAAATACAGTCAAAGACTCTAAGGTGACCGACTGAGGGCTTCTTTCCACACCATTTTTCAATTGGATTCACAAAATGATAGCTCTAGTTGGAATATGATTCAGAAGTTAATTGGCATAGTAAACAAATTCAACCCAAAAACAAGTTGACATATTTTTGTCTTGCAAAAGATAATGAGCCATTTCGACAAATGTATGATTCTTTCTTTCTACAACACCTTTAAGTTGAGTAGTATGAGGAATAGACCTATGCTAGGAAATACCAAATCAAGAAAGGTATTCTTCAAACTGTTTATTCATACACTCTCCACCATTATGAAATATTAAACACTTGATAGGTCGACCACATTAATTCTCATTCAATGACATAAATTCCTTGAACTTTTGAAATACAAGACTCTTATTTTCAATAAATAGACCCAAGTAAATCTAGAGAGATCATCGATAAAGGTAAAAATCTACTTTGCACCTGCTAAGGAGGGATGGTTGATACAACAAATATCAATGTGAATGAGGTCTAGTGGATTATGTGCTTGCCACACTTTGTCAGAGTTGAAAGGGGTCTGATGATTCTTACTCAACATACATCCTCTACAAACACCATTAGGTGGAACAACTTTGACAAGACCAACAACCATTTTTTGTGTGGCCATTGACTTCGTACTTTAAAAAATTATATGTCTGAGTCATTCATGCCAAAGTCTGCTACATTCATCAATGTGAGAAACAAGAGAAGTCGGTCCAGGATCAAGTTGAGGGAGGTCACAAAACCTATATAGTCCATCCTTTGAGTCGAGAAAACCTTCAGTGAAAATCAAATTTTCATTCTTCAAATCCTTAATGAAGAACCAATCTGTCTATAACTCAAAAATATTACATGTATATGTCAGTTGAGAAACCGACAACAAATTTTCACTTAGTTTTGACACATGATAGACATCGACAATATTACCATGTCAATAGGGAACATCACCATGACCAACAATGTTAAGAGGTAAATCATCAACAACATAAATGTTCCACTCAACAACTTTATCTATGTAAGAGCACAAAGAATCATCCTTTCTTATATGATGAGTGCACCCATAATCAACTAAAAACTCATGATGCAAGGTATGAGTAAGAAATTCTTGAGAATTTCCAACTTGGAAGGCAAAGTTGTTGGTCAATCGACACATCTCCTTCAATATTTTTAACATTCACCTCTAGGTCACCCTTCTTCTTCTAAATAAATTTTTAAACATGTTCGAGATTTCCAAAGTACATACATGGTTTCTTCTCTCAATTATTCTGGGTGGATGTTGAATCATCAATATTCTCTTTAATTTTGTGTTCAAGACATTCTTATCTGCATACAAGAGCACCAAAATGTCCTATATCCTTGTACTTCATATTGCCTTTGTCCTTGAGCAAGTGAGATTGATGTTTTCTATCGAGATTTCCTTCATCAAGCAACTTGTATTGATCATTAATCAGTAAGACACATAAAGTATCAAAGCTATAATCATTACCATATTCTTTGTCTTCTTACCAATTGGTGTGAAACATGGAACATAACATGGTAAAGGGTGTTCTTAGATTCATCGGAACCAACTCGATGCATTTTCCATCTTTCTTTTGATAATTATTCTCATATTCACCCAATTTCAACTGTAGTTCCTTAACATGTGCCAAATAGTCCTCAATCTTTTCAAAGGAATGTGGATCAAGAGAGATCAACACTTTATCCAACTACATAGATTGGATTTCATCGACTTTGTCGAACAGAGACTTCATATTCTTCCAGAATTCATGAGGACAATCGATCTCGCTTGTATGAAAGTGAAACTCTCGAGATACATAAATCGTGATGACCCCAAAAAAATTGTCTTTCTTCTCTTAGGTGACTAAATTTACTTGGTCAATGTACAGATCTATACTTGTGGCCTTCGTATATTTCCATATCCCTTTTCTCTTCAATGAAGTCTCTATATCTGGTTCCCAAACAACATAATTAATCCCATTCAAAACAANTTTCTTCTCTTAGGTGACTAAATTTACTTGGTCAATGTACAGATCTATACTTGTGGCCTTCGTATATTTCCATATCCCTTTTCTCTTCAATGAAGTCTCTATATCTGGTTCCCAAACAACATAATTAATCCCATTCAAAACAACATGATCAATATTGGAAGCCATCTTTGATATCTGATAGATATGATAATCCAAATAGGTTATAGTTGACAAATCAACAACCCAGAGTCAATCACTATAATATCTAACTTAGAAATATTTTTAGACAACATATGAGGTCACAACCAATTGCTCTAATACCATGTTGGGGATTGGGTGTAACATTGAACGAAACAACAATAGAATATGCAACATAGATGAAGATAAATACAATTCAAAGAAGAGTAGTGATCTCTAAAGACATTGTTATATAACTTAATCACAACACATTGTGATCAAAATGTTACAATGCATCATTGAAAACATAACACACGATGTTGGATCGACCCATATGGTCCTTTATTTATATTTTTTGTATCAAGMCAATTTTCTTGAAATGAGGAAGACTTTGTCCACATAGAAACGTCGGTGTTTGGAATAGATCTAGAAAAATCGATGCTCTTGTGTTGGTTAGTCAACTTACCAAGTTGACCTGACCATTCAGTCATCCAACACATAGTTTACTAATTGGTTGGTCGATCTACCGATCGACTATCTCCGACCACTAGTCGATTATCTGACTGACTATATATTTGACTACCCGATTGATTGTCTCTAGGTACTAGTCGATTGATCATCTGGATATCTCTACAAAGAGTGGGATGAACCATAAGAACCCGAGGTTCGAACACACTCATGCTATGAGATATGAGGAAGTAACACTTGAGAATTTACAACTTGGAAGGTAAGGTTGTTGATCGATCAACGGACAAATACAGGTAATATTGCCAAGTTTTGGCCATATCAGTTCTTCGTTAAGTATTTGAAGAATGATAGGCCAATTTTCATTGAAGGTTTTCATAACTCAGGGGATGGACTGTACAATTTTTGTGACCTCCCTCGACATGATCCTGAACTGAATTATCTTATTTCTCACATTGGTGAATGCTCTATAATTTGGCATGAACAAAGTTTGAATTCAATGACCACAAAAAATATTGTTTCTAGTCTTCCCAAAGTTCTTCCACCTGATGGCGTTTGTAGAGGATGTGTGTTCAATAAGCATCCTCAGACCCCTTTTGAATATAGCAAATCATGTCGAGAAAAAAATCCACTAAAGCTCATTCACAATGATCTACATTGTATCAATCAACCCTCCTTATCAGGCACACATATATTTTGACCTTTATCTATGATCTCTCTAGATTTAATTGGGTCTGTTTCTTGAAAACTAAGAGTGATGTCTTTGAAAATTTCAAGTAATTTATGGCATTGACTAAGAAGAAATGAAGTCGACCTATCAAGTGTTTAAGATTTGATAATGGTGGAGAGTATGTGAATCAACAGTTTGAAGAATACCTTTCTCGATTTGGTATTTCTTGGTTGATGTATGTTCCTCATACTCCTCAACTAAATGATGTCGCAAAAAGAAAGAACCAAACATTGGTCAAATTGGCTCACTATCTTTTGCAAACCAAAAATTTGTTGACTTGTTTTTGGGTTGAAGTTGTTTACATTTCCAATTATGTTCAACAACACAAGTATTCAAAGAGGACAAAAACCTTCAATAACCATTCACACAACCATATCAAAGATCAACACAACACTGCTTTTATGTGGTAAAACCATTTTGAGGAAACATCCACGACCCCAACCAACTTGGCCACTTGGAGAAATTTATAATGAAAAAGAAAATATGTTAAAGAGAGTTTCTCACAATCGATCATTGACAAATGACCCTCCATTCTCTTTAAATAGAGATCATGGGCCAATTGGGTGTTAATCCACAGATCAATGTAGCTATTAAGATTCACTACTACATTGGGCGGAAATTACAACGAAATATTACGACGGTTTAAAATTTCGTCGTAATTTTTTTTCTTTTTTTTGGATTAAATTTACTTCTTTTTTTCGAGGTCCAACTGTTCATCACTCTAGCAACCAACAATCCATGTTGGTTGTTATAGCGATGAACTTTCGTCGCTAGAGAGACCAACCATGAGTTAGTCACTATAGCGACGAATTTTAGTCGTTATAACAACCAACTATGGCATGTGTGAGAATCAAACGGTCATTGACTTATTGTTTGGTCAATTTGACCGAATTTGTTAGAAGACTGATGAAATCAATCCTATATATATCTCAATTACGATAAATTTTCTATAGTTGCGACAATCATTCAGGTGTTCTAGTTTTTTATGAAATCTTGATTTCAATTCTCTTTCAAGAAGAAAAACATTGAATCGATTAGACTCTACATAGCTGAGATTTTGAAGGTCAGTACTTAAAATTTTTCTATGTGATTTAGTAATTTGGTGGTATTGAACTAGTTTATGGTTTATTTTCACTCAAATCAGATTTTATGGTTTATTTTAACTCAGAAAGATTTTATGGTTTATCCACTTTTGATAGAGTAAAAAGATTACTGATTCAACTATAATCACTCTAATTAGATTCAATCACTCTAATTTTGTTCTTATATTTCATGGAACTTATTGAATATCTAAGTATCCTTGCCTTAGTAAATTTACATTTAGGGATTCCTCCTTGAGTTAGAAAAGAACCAACTAGAAGTGAAGAGCAGTGGCTTTTGTGGTGATATTGGGCATCAGTACTCTTGTGTACCCTAAAGCTACCCTAATTTTTATTAGGGACTTAATATTATATAGTGTGATTTTGGGTGATAATAGATCCACCTCCTCTTATTAATGGAATATTGTGATTTTGGGGATGAATCAAAGTATGAGGCTTTAAACTTGGATAGTAAAAGATGTATAGTGTATCGTTTATCATTACCATGCCAAGGAATTGATTGCCAACTTTGATTGGTTGTCTTCAAATTAATTTTCTTTACATCATCATTTTTTATGTGAATTAAAGTTGCCTTTACGCTTCTTATGTCATGATTTATTTTTCTCCCCAAACCCTTTCTTGCACTTCTATCAATTTTGTTCCTCAATTTTGACAACATAATAGTAGGTGGGTCGCAACAAAGATATTATTAGAAGATTCATTTATGTTTGGATGTTTATGTGTAGGTCAATGTGTTGTTTTAGAACCAAGTGTCATGTAGATTCCCAAATAGCCAGTGTTGTATGTTGGATATGAAATGCATTGGTTTCATGCTTTGTTCCTTATTTTTTCTAGCTGATTTTAGGTTTCATGCTTTGTCCCTTATTTTTTCTGAACATTCTATATAATTTTCATTACAAATATCTAAATATATACCAAATTATTTGAATATATTGTACTTATAATGTTTCAATGGATTTGTTGTAATAGGTAATTACAATGTCAACTCCAGACGAGAAAAGAGAGCTCGTTATGTTAAAGCGGAAAATGGTGATTCATGGTGATGGGAAATGTTATTGCCCTTGTTGTGAATGCAGGGGTTTTAATGGAAGAAGACTACCTTTAAAAATAGTTGAAAAACATTGTAGGGAGAATGGGCACGTTGAAGGGGG
>SNQJ01S0076521.1:0-10495 GCA_010110895.2 Picea sitchensis
AGTTGAAGTTGTATGAGCCTCCATTGATTGATGATCAAGGAGAGCATGTGCAGATTCCTTCCATAGATGATTTTTCTCTAGAGTATCTAACAAAACTGCAGGAAGACACCATCCTTGACAGGAGAATGCGAACTTCAAAATGAGGAAATGTGGAGTATCTTTGAGTTGGTCTTAAAGGGACGAATCCAAGCAAGGCCAATTGGATTGAGGTTGGAAGGGTGAGGGAACTTTACCCTCATCTTCGCATAGACTAAAAATAGTCTTTTGGAGGTCCAAAAGCTTCCCAATGGGGAGGTGTGATCAGGGGATTAAATTTTACTCAAAAATTCAAAGTGCTTGGAATCGCTTAAAACTGGAGGAGAGCGTAGGCCTCGTTGTTGCGAACCCAACGCAACTCATTTCGTCTCAAACGGACGTCGGGAGCGAGAGATATTGCAATCTGTTCATCAAGTCAAACATGCAAATTTTTTTGATGCTGACTGTACAGTCTGTACAGGCTGACGTGGCAGAGCCGTATGATCGTACGTGTGGTGACATGGCAGTTATTATTGGATGATAGGTGGTCAAATAGAGAGTCGACATGTGGCACTATTCGGGCAAGTGATTGGGTGCCACGTGGCCCAATCATGGGCTGCCACGTGGCACCCCAGGATTGGTTGATTGTTATATGTAAAATGTAATGGAGTCCATGGGGTTCGACCCCCGGACCTCTCCTCCACCTTACGCCTTCGCAAAGACCGTCCGACCAACGGACCATGGGTTGTTAATTAACATGTACATGCGTTGGTTTATATTTAAAATCGAAATTTGTAACCGTTGGCGGGGGGTTGGGTCGGGGCTTAGCCCCGACCCGTGGTCATTTGTTATCGCATATGTCCATACCATGTATGCTATACACCAAAAGGTTGGTGTGGGGTTTAAACCATAGTCCGTGACCATTGTATATACCATGTGACCTTTGTATATGCGCGCGGGGTTTGTGTAAAGTGGTTTGCACGGTTTGAAAACCGACCCGCCATGTGTCATTACTTTGTTTGGTATTAAAACGAAGCCCTTTTTATTATAGCGCGAGGTCCTATGACCCATATGCCCAGGTGCCTAGGCGGTTAGGGGATGGCGCACCCTTAACCGTCCTATGGTTTGCACCGTTGGCATGGTTGCGCTCGGTGCTGGGTTTTCATGCTATTTATTGCACGTGTGCCAGGTTCACACAACAAGGGTGCAATTTGTAGATGCAGAGACAACAAGCTTGAAGGGGGAGACTTCCAGTAGGCCTAACTTCTTCATTTTTCGACCGATTGAGGTGCCGAAAGAACCCAGACAAGGGTTTTTGGATGCTCTGAAGCCATTGGAGCAGTCGGTTTGTCAATTTGAGCATTGTAAGATATGTTTTTGAGAAATTTTGAGCAATTAATAATAATGATCCATTGGAAGCTGGACCAGGAGATGTAGCCCAAGAGAGGGGTGAAATCCTTTATCAATTGATGTGTTTATGTGCTTATGTTCATTGATTATGATGATGTCTATATGTATTTTTCATAAGTAATCCCTTAATCTATGTGTTGCAAACTGATCCTGTTGCTTTAAACACATAACATTTACATTGCAAATAATTTCAAGTATTTCAAGTCTTCTTCATTTTTAGATAAAAAACGGTCTAAGTACTTCCGTAATACTCTGTTCATGAGGCTCATGAATACTGCTGGTGCATTGGTCAATCCAAAAGGTACTACGACAAACTCGTAATTCCCAAACCGAGTTCGAAAGGCAGTTTTAGGAATATCACCTTCCTTAATCCTTAACTGGTGATACCTTGATCGCAAATCAATCTTTGAGAATATCACTGCTCCTTTCATCTGATCA
The DNA here is from genome assembly GCA_010110895.2 of Picea sitchensis. Lineage (NCBI taxonomy): Eukaryota > Viridiplantae > Streptophyta > Pinopsida > Pinales > Pinaceae > Picea > Picea sitchensis. Next base: position 1,864 of record SNQJ01S0076521.1, read on the forward strand.
AAGAAGTCATCTATTCGCGGCATTGGGTACCTATTTTTCACTGTAGCACGGTTCAAGTCCCTGTAATCTATACACAGTCGTAAAGATCCATCCTTCTTCTTTACAAAAATTATTGGTGCACCCCAAGGTGAGACACTGGGCCTTATTAGCCCTAAGTCCAGTAACTCTTTCAACTGCATTTGCAATTCACAAAGTTCCGGTGCTGTCATCCGATACGAAGTCTTGGAAATTGGTTCTGCACCAGGTTTTAGCTCAATAGTAAAATCAAGCTCCCTTTCAGGAGGTAACCCTGGTAACTCGTTCGTAAAAACATCCTTAAATTATGAAAATACCAGGTACTGATCTAATGAGGGTCCCATCCTTTCATTCACTGCTTCCACTACATATAGTTGACACCCTTTCCTCAAGCATCGTTTAACCTTCATAGTTGATATAAAGTGTAATGACACCTTTCTCCGTACACCCTAGATCTCTACTGGTCTTCCTTCATCGTCGACACAACGCACCTTTTTTGAGAAACAATCTACCAAAGCTCGATGAGCTTCTAACCAATCCATTCCAACGATTAGGTCATATGCCCCGAGAGCAGTGACGTATACCTTCAATATGGTAGTACACACTCCCAGGTCTACTATACAATTATCGATGCTAGGTCCTACCGCTTGTTTTTTCCCCGAAGCCATCTCGACTTGTTTAAAGTCATCGTGCTCGTAAGATGCCAACCCACTCTTTTCTAATGTAGATGGTGAAATGAAACTATCTGTCGCACCAGAATCAAACAAAATCTTAACATTGATATGATTTAGCGTACCTGACAACTCCACCACCGTGGATTGATGTTCGGCCTGGAGATTATTAACCGCTGCATAAATCTGGTGGTTGCTACTTGCTCTTCCCATCGGGGCCTTTCCTTCTCTATGGAAAAATCCTGATGGTAACTCTGGGCAGTCACACTGGTAATGGGGTCCTCCACATCCCCAACATGTAACACGAGATTGAACCTGCGCACTATTCTGTGACTGTCTCTGAAATGAGTTCCTTCCCCTGGAACCCCTGCTCCTACTAGTTGCTCCCTGAGATGACCGTGGACCTGCCTGTGTTGTTGGTGATGAATGAGATGCTACACTTGCTGCCATTGAAATATTTGCGGCTACTGTCATTGGTGTGACTCTATTACCATATGGAGGTGGCCTTGAGCCCCCTCCCCTGGGAAATGTCCTAGGAGCATTCCCCAAAAATCCAGGATGATGCGAAAAGGTTGGTCTCATACCTCCGGTTAAGTTCATGCATTCCTCTGCATAACACACATTTTCCACAGCTTCCGCTACGGAAGACGATTTTCACATCTGCACCATATCCCTTATCTTAGGGTTCAACCCATAGACAACGCGTTCTACCTGTCATTGGTCATTATCCATATATGAAACATATTTGACCAATTCCATAAACCTAATCTCATATTCTTCTACGGTTCTATTTCCCTGTACTAGAGCATGAAACGCTCCTACCTGCTATTCCTCATAGTAAGCTGGCAGATGTTTCCTTCAGAACCTCTCCTCGAAAAGTTCCCAAGATACAGTGTCCGGGGTAAGATGCAGTTGTCTTTCCAGGTTGCCCAACTAGTTCAAGGCACTGTCTCTCAACTGAAAAATCACTATCTTCTCCTTTGAGGTGGATGCATAGTCCCTTAAGGCAAAACACCTTGTCATGCCTTCCAACCATGCTTCTGCGCGTTCACTGGCGTGACCCCCAGCAAACTCCAGAAGTTTGATCTTCTATAGTTCTCTAGTGATGTCTTCGAGTGGAGGTCCTCCCCCCAAATCCCTCGACGCTTCTAGATTACCCGTTCCAGATGGTGGGGGATCCACTTCGATCCCTGTTGGTTGACACCCCTTTAAAGTCTCATTTATGGCCTCCAAAGAGCGCAGTATGAGAGCTAGTTCAGGCGATTGTGGTGGAGGCGCTGGCGGTCCCTGTGACGATGCCCCTTTGCCTCGATTTCCTCGAGTCCTAACCATCCTGTATTATTTAACCTGCATCAACCAAAGTTATCAGGGTGAGTTCAAGGACGTTCCACATTTGCGCAACTTAAACTAGAAAACAGGGTTAGGCGTAAGTTTTTTTTTACTTGTCTGTAAACAGACATTACTCTCTTTAGGGGAGGTGGCTAGGTTGGGGTTTAAGCGTCTAAGCTTGATGTCTTCTCCTAAGAAAACTATTGACCCTCTCACTCGGTATTTACGCTAGCACTGTACCCCTCTCGCCTATTCCTCTAACTTACCTTCCTAGCGTGCATGGAACCCCTCCCGATTATCCTGGTCTAAGTCCTTTAAACTTTTCGTTTAAAACTAATTAACATGATTTCTAATCATAAGTTATCATTAACATTGATCACTCACTTAGTTAATTAATCATTCTAATTTATTAGTTACTAATAATTTAATCACCTTAAGTAGTTTTAAATTTAAACATGAATTTAGATCATTAATTTAAATATAATTTAAACACAATTTTAAATGTAAATAAATTTAAAATATTTAAAAATTAAACTATTTAATTAAAGCATAGATTTTAAACGTAAATTGAATGATGTTTAACAAAATGTTTAACATAAATTTCTAATCAAGATGTTTAACATAAATTTAATAATGTTTAAAAAAAAATGTTTAACATAAATTTAATAATATTTAACAAAAAATGGAATATGTAATAACAAATTTTAAATGATTAATTTAACGAATATTTATAAATATATAAAATAAATAAATAAAATATAAAAAAAAATGCAATTTAATAAATATGTTTTTTTAACAAAAATCAAAATAATTAAAAAAAAAGTGCGGGCACGCATGGATTCCACGTGCTCGCCTTGCTTCCTCCAATGCCTTCCATACCTAAACCTAACCCTACACATACTCTCTCTCGGGCTCTCATCCCCTAAAACCTTACACAAACATTCATCTAACGCTTTGCCGCTTCTCCACTCTGCTCTCTCCCTCTTGGCAGGCTCAGCTTTGATGTTTAGGGCATAACCATCGACCTTGGATATCCTTCTCAGAGGTGGTTTCAGATGCGTTGATCATAGTGGCGCCCCCTCGCGGGTTCCTCCTCCATGTGACTTAGTTTGGCACTAGTGGGCTAGATTTGACCTGACTTGTGTTGTGCGTGCGTTTGGTTCACAGACTGGGAGAGTGGCCAGATCTCTGCGCTTGGGCGCTTGATCGCTTGGCTTTGGTGGTTTGTGTATGACCTGTAGTAGGTGCTTACTCATGGATTTGGCGGGAGCACTTGTATCTCGGTGCTGAGCGCTCTGGGTGCTTGGTCTCGACTATGTTCTCAGAAGACCGTGGTGAACACATGGCTAGAAATAAGGAAAGCCACATGATGCGTTGCATATGATGGATAAGTGTTATGGCTTTTGTTATTCTTTTTTTTCTGTGATGTATTGTGTTATAGGTTTGTTTTTGCCGCTACTAGTTGTAATCATCCGCCTCTCCTTTCGGCCCCAAACGCATATTCGTAAATGTTGCAGGGCTCTATTCATGAGGCACAAATCAAATTTAAGATGCTAGGTCTATTGTTGCAGGGTCTCTTATAGGCTTCTGCACTAAGGCTGTGTACTCTATGCATTCGTTAGACATATTCTAGCTCATTATTTATAATTTTTTTTTTAGTGAGTTTGAGATGCAAAGTTGGAGGGTTGTTTTGACTCATTATTTCAATCATGTGAGACTGAAAGTAAACTTGATTGTTGTCCAAGGTTTCATAGATCCTTGGAATGCATATGCCCATGTCTTCAATTGTATCATCCGGTTGTACATTGTGAACACTCTTCACTCTTTCACCTCTATGAAGGAAATATCTGTACATGTGATCTCCCTCACAACCCCAACATTTATTAGGTTGTTTCCTTGGCCTTTTTCCCAATGTTTCTGACATTTTGGGCTCATTTTGAGCTGGCTATCTCTGAGAACTATTTCTAAAGAATGGTGGCTTGGACCCTTTCTTCCTCTACTCCATCTTACTTTCTTCTTGTCTTCGCAAGACTTTTGGAAATTTGGCCTTCCTATGTGTTGATCATTAGGCACTTGGCTCTCCTTATTGCTTCCTCCTATGTCTTGGGATCATTATATTGTATATTATCACTGAATATTGAAGGTAACCCACTCAAGAACCTTTGAATCTCAACTTTCTCATCCTTGATGAAGTCAACATACCTCAACAGTTCTAAAACTATTCTCTCATACTCATCCATGGTCATGCTCCCAAGCTTGAGTTCAAAGAAATCCTTTATATTCTTCTCATAATAACGTTTGAATAAGTATTTATTTTGAAAATACATTTTGAACTGCCTCCAAGTGATGTTCTTCTCATCAATATGCTTTACTTACACAAACTGGTCCCACCACATTGATTCTTTTCCCTTGAGCCAATAGATTGCAATTCTGCCTTCTGCTCGTGAGGAATAATTATGAAATTGAAATTACTTCCTCATTTCCAACAACCAAGCCTCTACATCCTCATCTTTCTTGTGCTCACAATCAAAGGTAGGAGGTTTGTTCTTCCTCATTTATCCTTGTAGTTCATCTACCCCAAACATTTTGTTATGCTTTCTGACAGGAGATAAACTTGGAATATGGTATGATCTTCTAACTAAGTGTTTTGTTGAGTGATGATGATGCCTACCAACACTCCTATATTCTTCCTTTTTGGAATGAGATATGTGATCCTTTGACTTACTTGAATCTGTCTCCTTATCCACCTTATTCTCTATCATGTCTAAGCTCTGCAACAACTTGATGTTGAATCCATTTTGTTGTTATTGAGATTTCATAATCCTCTAATTATAAACTTAATAGCTTATCACATCTCTTTTTGGACTCTTTATATCCTCTACCAAATTTATTCTCTCCTCTTTTCCTTCTCCATGCCCATTTGATTATGTCTGTGCATTACCCATGCTGAATACAATCCCTTGACTTCATCTTCATGGATGTAAGTTCTCTATGCATATTCCATGATTATGGTATCTCTGTTGATCTCGATCTATTCTATTTGTGTCCTTAATTATGAAAAATGTGCATGCAATAGGATTTGTTAGACAAAACAATTCAACAAATTTACAAAATTATGCACAATTCTTCCCTTAAGGTGCACTAGAATTATTCTTTTTGATTGCTTGTGAATTTTTCACTACTCAATTCACATTTCTGGCTGCATGTTTGGATTATTCCATCCAATACCTTTCCAATGACTATTTCCTTGTCCCATTCTGAGTTATGAGCAACAAGTTATAGACATTTGAGTATTACCTATTTCCCCCCCTTTATGCACCTTTCATTTGGTGAAGTTAATTCCAAACACCAAATATTTTGGAATTTTGATAGAATCCCAATTGGGTTTCCTCATGCCTATATGTTGAGAAATATGACCAAGTTTCACCTTCATCCAACATCCAGGCTGCTAATTACAACTTGTTGAAGTTTTGACTGATTTCCCCTTTTAACACTGAATGCTACAAGAATCTGTCCTCTCATCCTGTACACTTTTAGGTACCTAGATTCCCAATCTAGATCCATATATGTCTTCTATGGTTCATGATATTTCCATAGACTACTCATGTGCCATAAATTGACTTCTAAGCAGGGAGTTATTCCCTCTAGAAGTCAATCGGTATTGAAATTGTACCTTGCATTGTTTCCACTGTAACTTTCTCATATGAGTTATGTTTTACGAATATAATAGCTCAATGGAAAGATCTCCTTGAGATATGTTATTTAAGATAAAAAAATTCTATGTGATGCTTACGACACTTACAATATCAAAAATTTGAACTCCTAAGAACATTGTTTAAGCCCTCATAAATGTCCTGCAAGGTCCTGGCCTACAAAACACTATAAAATTATGAGAAATTTGACTGATTTCTGCTGACTTGGAAACTAATCTGGAATTTTGGGTCCACCTAAAACCCTGATGTGATGCCATGTCAGACTCCTTGGCCATCTTGGCCCTGTCTCGTCATCCTTTGACACCTTCAATTTCTCTCTTTCATAGTATTTAACTTTATCTCACTTTATACATAACAAAGTAATTTTATTTTAATTTACTATGGACCCACTCATACTGATTATCGCATGGCACCACTACAATAGGAAACGCCACCGACAAGTCCCATATTCCCCTCCAAACATCAACTTGGCCCCTCCATATAGGTTTGCAGGAATGGATGGGTCCTATTAGCACTGAGAGTCACCCTCAGATTGCGGGAGGATAAACCCAGTACCCATCAAATGTTTTGGTTGATGTTGGTTTTATATGAGTGGAGGTCAATGGACAAAACTCAATATATGAATGAAGTCCAACACAGAACTAGACAAGAAATGCACAAGGAAGTGAGGGACACATTAACTTCAATCACTAAATTGAGTTTAAGTGTGAGAAGAGGGAAGACTTAGTGAGAAAGGTGAACAAGACTGCTATGAGCATCAGGCTTTCAAGCATCTTGGAGAAGAAAAAAACAGACTCAATATCACTCTTGAGATCAAGCTTCAGACACTGAAATATGTCCAAACAACATAGTCAAAACAACACAATGATCAAACCTACATCACAATGCAGCTACAACAACTCGACTGGATCCTCCATGCCCGAGCCATTCAGTGTAAGAGGGAAAAATATAACAAGGGAGATGACTAAAACTGGTCACAATACCACTGTAATCAAACCTACATTACAACATAGCAACCCTCGACTGGATCCTCCATGCCCGAGTGTTTTAGCACAATTTTTATAGAGATATGAAAATAAGCTGACTTCTATTAACATGAAAGTCTCAAATTTGGTACATAACCAGAGAACAGTTCTGGCATCAAAACATTACAAAATAGGGAGCTCTTCTCAACCAGTTGACGACCTTAACAAAATATTAAAACTATCTATTTATACTCAGAACAATACACCACTACCAAGAGTGTGACCTAGTCACTACAATCAAAGCTTTGCGTCAGCGAGTTCTTATGTCAAACTGAACGTGCACCCCTCTGTCAGACGCAAGCTCAGATCGACATGGGTTTTGTAGGAAAATATTCTGACAAGGGTACCATGGGATGACGGTTTAGTTCCCACGACCGAGATTTCCATGCCTTCCATTTATGGAGTGAGCCGAGGTTTCAACCACTGGCTCTAATTTCATTAATTGCCTTTCCTCAGAGATTGAACGAGATTTAATGCTTAGGGAGTGGCCATGTGCCAAGACCATAAGAGTGCCACCTGTCTGTGTTGACGGTTTCCACACATTTGTCTCTCCAAGGATCGGGGGCTAGCTCCTGTTCCCCTGCTCCTTCTTCAATGTGACCTAGGGCCATGACCCTATGCATTTGTGTGATTGTTGACGCGACCAAGGGTGGTTTGAAAGAAAACCTCCTTTTTCCCCGCAATTCACCATGAACAGCCACACGTCCCTTTCTAAAAACCACGGTTCCGATTGCGACCCGCCCTTGAAATTTTAAAATGTGTGCACCTTCCGACCCCACAATGGAGTGCGACCATTGATCTTGTGATCTGAGATGAGGCTTCCTAATCAACAACCCAACTCTGGCACCTTTTAGATTGATGGATACGATATTCCCTTTTCAAAACGACGATCGAGATTTGCTTCGTGATTTGGGCTTCTGGGGTTTCAATAGTCAAAATTTATTTGCTCTAAGCAAATTCTCCGGAGCTAGGGATTTGATGAGGCGTGGATCCTTGAGATCAATGACTAAGATGATTTTCGGGTCTCCGGACTCTGGGAAAATCAAATCTCAAACCTAGGTATCCAAGTGCTTTTACTCGGAGCTGTGGACCTGACGACACATGGCTCTTGCTTATCAATGACTTAGATCCATTTCAGGCCTTCGGGAGTTTGGGCCTTCGGCCACTTCGACAACTTTGTCTCTTTGACGACTTCATATCTTCAGGACTTTGGGCTTCGATCCTTCGAGATTTCTAAGCACTTCTCATTTCAAATCTCCTGAAGCTCATTCCCTCGAAGGCTTGGATCAACACCTACCTTTCCCCTTTAAGATCAATGACTCATATTCATTTCAGGGCCTTTTGCTTTGGAGCTATACGTCATGTAATTTTTCACTCTCAAATGCCCGTGACTCGCTGATCTGGACTGTTCCTAGAATCTCCATCGCTGAAATATTAAAACTGCCTTCTGTTGATGCTTCAATCCTGAAACAGACTATTAAAAAAGATGCACTTTGTGTTCATGGCTGCGGCTTGCATGATCAAGAATTTGGACTACTGGATGTGAGCTAAGAAAACATGGAGACCAGTGATTGGAATGAAGGAGGCGAGTGCTCATCCTCGAAGAAAAACAAAGGGGCTTGGGGCCGACATTTCTTTTAGTTAAGATATTGAGGGAAACCAGGGCACATAAATGAACAATGGCACACAAAAGATGACTTTACACATCGAAAGAGGACAAACTTAAGACTTGTCGATTCGAAAAGGATAGAGACAGGGAAAAATTATAGACTTAGGTTGAAACCACAAACCCACAAGACTTTGACAACTTCATGTGATAACATTTGGCTCCACAGGGGATGGCATGCTCCCTGCGAGCTGCCAAGAACGCGTAGTTCCA
>SNQJ01S0076521.1:19315-36731 GCA_010110895.2 Picea sitchensis
AAAACAATGAAAATGAAAACAAATTATACCCAATGAAAGAAGATTCAATTTTAAAAATGTTGGTATCAATTCTCAAACTAAATTCTGAGTATTTGTAGGAGTCCGCTACCTCCAAAGATGAAGTAAGATGGAGAGAATTTGCAATTTCTTGCAAACAGTGTCATTTTCAAGTTTTCGGCCGAAATATTCTTTCGGTCGAAACCTAGTTTTTAACGGAATCTGTTAAAAATAAACGTTTTGGCCGAAAATTATTTCAGCCGAAATATGCTTACCACGGGAAAATAATTCATCCAAAAAACATTGTACATGAATTTCGAGGGTACCGTTAAATTTAACGTGAAAATTTTCGGCCGAAAAATATTTCGGCCAAAAGAAACATTTGTTCGGTCGAAAAATTGCCGCTAGAAATTTTGGAGACCCGATTGTCACGAAAGTGTTACCCAGATTCATGATTTTACCCATAACCTTAAACCTATTTACCTTCGTAATGGCAGTATTTAACAAAACTGATGTCAATAATTGTTTTGAAACCTCCTTTGATTACTTGCCTTCAAAATGTATGCTTCGAGCCAGAATATTTACTTTTTGCCTGTCTTTGCACTTTTGGCGGCTTATTAAATGAACCAACAACTGACAAGATTCTATCTACTCGTAGGGAGAGCTTATTCTTCTGCCTACTCCTACACTAATCAACAATATTGCTCCTTATCAAGTGAATTCATGCTTCCAATGAAGCCATGTAATAAATGGATTTACTGATATCATCCTTAATCTTGACCCAAAAAATATAAGAAACCATAGCATGCAAAAATGTAGTTGAAAAAAATGATAGAGCCAACTTTCATCTGACAAATTTTTTTTAACATATATGTTGCTCATAAACTCCATATAACTAGAAACGGGTTCATAAAAGTCAAATAGAAATACCTCATCTTGATGTTGATCTAACTGAGAAATGAAATGTTGTTGCTGGCTGCCCTTACTGATCTCAATGTTGAATGTGGATTGGTCAATATTTGTTGGGGGAAAATGCATGATCAACTACTGATATGAACTTGTCTTCTCTCCTTCAATGATATCTTTGAAAGATGTTTCAAAACTTAGGATATATTCATTTGAATTATGAACAACAGACTCATAAGTATCATCAATCATAGCATGCATACATTTCTGATCATCTCTTTGTTGATAAGTAGATGAAATTTCATTAGTCCACAAGCCTTCATAAACTTTAAAATATTCTTCCTCATCATTGTACTTGTCAAATATGGGAGCATCAGGATAAAATTCTAATGACATAGATGAAGATTCTTGCATAGAGTTATCATCAATAGGGATTCGAAACAGATCTGAAATGACATCACCTTCTTCCTCATCATCATCAGTCTTTCCATTGAAATTTGAAATAAAAGGTACATAAGGAGAAATACAACCCTCTTGCTGTTTCTCTTTGTTAATGGATGATCTCTGTAAATCTACCTCCTCATGTCTACTACAATTTTCCTTGATTTGTAAATCTGAAAACTGTGGGCTAGTATTACTAATTTCAATGGATATTTGACCAACATAAAACTGATCCTCATGATTCATAACTAAAGAAACTAACTCTTCAGATTGATGAAAATCATAAATACTGTTAATAGGAGAACCTTCACCTCCTTTATTATCCATTTCTAGTTCATGTTGATGGGAAAGCACATCATCGTGAAGATCATTAGAGAGATGATGTAGATGATGAGGGAGAGATTCTTCTCTATTTACATCTTCAACCTTATAATGNCTCTCCTTCAATGATATCTTTGAAAGATGTTTCAAAACTTAGGATATATTCATTTGAATTATGAACAACAGACTCATAAGTATCATCAATCATAGCATGCATACATTTCTGATCATCTCTTTGTTGATAAGTAGATGAAATTTCATTAGTCCACAAGCCTTCATAAACTTTAAAATATTCTTCCTCATCATTGTACTTGTCAAATATGGGAGCATCAGGATAAAATTCTAATGACATAGATGAAGATTCTTGCATAGAGTTATCATCAATAGGGATTCGAAACAGATCTGAAATGACATCACCTTCTTCCTCATCATCATCAGTCTTTCCATTGAAATTTGAAATAAAAGGTACATAAGGAGAAATACAACCCTCTTGCTGTTTCTCTTTGTTAATGGATGATCTCTGTAAATCTACCTCCTCATGTCTACTACAATTTTCCTTGATTTGTAAATCTGAAAACTGTGGGCTAGTATTACTAATTTCAATGGATATTTGACCAACATAAAACTGATCCTCATGATTCATAACTAAAGAAACTAACTCTTCAGATTGATGAAAATCATAAATACTGTTAATAGGAGAACCTTCACCTCCTTTATTATCCATTTCTAGTTCATGTTGATGGGAAAGCACATCATCGTGAAGATCATTAGAGAGATGATGTAGATGATGAGGGAGAGATTCTTCTCTATTTACATCTTCAACCTTATAATGTAATTCATATTCCTCGCAACAATTATCAAATGCAAACTCATCTAAAAAATGCTTTTTGCAGTGCTCAGTGAATACTCTGTGAAAATATTTCAATGATGAAATGATGGAAGGAGGTAAAGAGAAATACCATTGACATGCATCACCATACAATGAATGCATGAACATCTTCATACAAACATCTTCATGATGTAGGTCTAGTATATCCATGCATTCATGAAACTTGAGGAGGTGTTTTGCAGGATATTCTTCTTTCCCCTCTCTGAAGATAGGCAGAAAATATCCCCATTATGACATATTAGGTAATGGATGTGGGAAACCAGGAAATGAAGAGAAGTCAAGAGGTGCAAACCTCCGAGCCAAAAGAGAAGAAAATGCTTTTGACATTTGAATATTGTGGAGTCACCAATATATTTCTGAACTATGGAGTTGCCACTAAATTCGTCCTTCATGGAGTCACTAGATAGATGATCACAACCAAATAGTGTCCATAATTTGTCTATCATCAAAGATGGATATTTTTCGTCTCTCGGGGAAGCTGAGCTTCAATCTCCTTTCCCCGACAACGATGACAATTTGTTATCACTCCAAGAGTCCTTCTAGGTTGTAGCTCGAAGAAGCCTGGTAACTTAACTAATATCTCAATGATTCACTCAAATGGATCAAGTCGGATGACTAAATCAAACCTCACTCACTCAAGACATGCATAAACACATTTAGATTGACAAGGATTTCAACTACTACTATTCAGAGAGTTTGTAAATAAGTGGATGTGTGGCGAATACTTACTATACCAGCAGAATCATATCATAAACCTATATGAATGGCCAATTACAATAAGTAAATAATACTTGAAATTCTAACTCATCAATGCAAATACAGGATGACAACTATCAGGCATTAGACAAATGTGAATAACATGAATATAACATTCAAGTGAAAGTACAGACTAGATAAGAAGATGGGAATCTGAACAAGTAATGGAAAAAGAAGCTTGTATTACTTAATATGAAAATGAGAAGCTTGAGTACAAAGTATGAAAGAGTCTCCAAAGTCGAACCTCTCTTCCTTAGAAGTCATAGGCTTTATAGCCTTTAAAATAAAACCAAGATCCTATAGAAATGGATCTGATATATTAAAGATAGCACTAGCATAACAACTTTACATAATCTTAGGATCAAATCCTATTCTAAAGGAATCAAACCTGGATTCTTATCTAAAATCTTCAATATCTTCGACACCTATAGAAGTCTTCTGGGAGATGATGAGGCAACTTGGACTACTTCTTTAACACCTGTAACTGATATTCAACCAAATAGGATAACCTTAAACCTATTTACCTTTGTGATGGCAATCTTTAACAAAACTGATGTCAATAATTATTTTGAAACCTCCTTTGATTACTTGCCTTCAAAATTGTATGCTTCGAGCCAGAATATTTACTTTTTTCCTTTCTCTGCACTTTTGGCGGCTTATGGGTTTGAAACAAGGGAGAATTAGCCACCGAAAATGCTGGTTTCGGTGGCTAAGAAAGCCCTTTGACACCCTGGCAAGCTGTCGAAACCACAAACTTTTGAGATTTTATTTAAAACTTCAAAAATGGAATTCCTCCATTCGATAGCTCACACTACTCAAAGTGGTTAATACCAACTTGATCCTTGGAAGGAAAATTAAAAGGTTTGAACCAACCAAAAACAACAACATCATGCAGATGCTTTGCTTCTAACCGTATCCTAAGCGCTTCGGCCTATTTGATCAATGAATTATGGAAAAATGAGCCATCCAACGAGATTTTCCTCCATATAACTTTGACTTAGTGCTTATGCGCTCTGTGCATTTGTTGTGTAGAGAAAAATCTCTCGGTCCCTCGTATTGAATAGGATCCTCCTCTTTGTGACTTGGCTAGCAAGATCTTCAAAGCTGTATGTACCCTGCAATCTGAAAGAAACCACATAGAAGAACAACCAATCTTCATACAAACCCTATGCCCTTTTGTATTGATGCTTGTATGGTGTTTCTTTCCTTGTGGCCCGATGCCTCTGATCTGTCAAAAACTCAAAGAATCAAACTTTGTTCAATCAAAAGACACCTACACAACAATAAGCATCTATATTTTTGATCGAGCATCTGACATAACGTTTTTTCAGTCGGTGTATCGATACAGAATCAAGAAGGAGCTCAATGCTTTATGATGTATGTGTCAACTTATTGCTTAACTCATGGCTTTGAAGTTTGGCTTAACTCTGAATAAAATGCACTTACTATGAAAACTTGACGTTTGACTTGGCTCATCGACCTGGCATGTGTATTGGGACTGCATGTGAACTTATGGCTTGAATCCTATTGTTGACTCGTTAGATTATGAATTAGGCATGACTGGTGACTTATCTCATGGCTTAATTCATAGCCTGATTTTGTAACAACTTAAAATGAGAATTGCCTTGTGGGACCCTAAGGTTTGGTTAAAAAGAAAAATCAAACCTGATAGGATTTGACTTAGGTATAAATCGAATTTAGTATATGATAGCTTAGACCTGGGCTTAGAACTAAAGCATTTAGTTCACTTGTATTCAAACACCACATTGTTGATAATTTAAATAACAACATGAAGACTAGGTGAAATTCAATATGAATTCTAACATTTTGCAGTGCATATCATGGATAAGGAATCATGAGACTTATAGAAAAAACCGACCATGAGATCTTATTAAAGATTGATGAAAAATTTGAAGGTTATGACAAGCAAAAGGCCAAAGGAAAATGACAATTAACACAAATTTTGATGAATGGTGCTTAAAAATTAAAAGGACATTTTGAGCGCTAACAACATGTTTTACAGGAAGCGTGTGCTTTTCATTGATGGAAAGAACAACAACGACGATGGAAAATAGGAAAATCATAATCTCAGGAGGAGAAGCGAACAATATGTAGAGATCGAAGCTCAGAAGGGAAAGTGCCATACAAAAACGTGATCCAGATCAAAATCCTTGATCGTGGATCTTCTTCGAGAGTCTTCACGACCGTCAGATCAAATTACGTGGAAGGATATGATAATTTAGAAGAAGGGCACACTAATCTCAACAACCGACAATCGAGCACTCAGATCTACGGTCAACAGGGCATATCAGACCCTCCCGACCTTTCTGCCTTNATGGGGGGGGGGGGTCCGAGTTGGTGGTATTTCCCATGTGGGACCCTCATACGTGTGACCTTCTTGTCAACTCATACCCCCATCGCTCATTACCACTTACCGGCTAAATCTCCCTCCAAGTAAACCACCAAACCACTCATACATACCACCTCTGCGCTCCGACGTCACACTCCACTACCTGCTACACGTCACACTGCACTACCGCGCTCTGCCTCCACACTTCACTACACTGCCTACACGTTTCACCCACATTAGCAGACCACCTCAGGAAGGACATGTGGTATACCACGTCAACAAGGACATGTGGAATGCCACATCAACAAGTACACATGGCATAATCAGATGGTGACAAGTGTCAAGAGGAAATTGTCTTGTGCCATGTCAAAAAGTGACGTAAGCAAGCTACGTCACTCCGGGAGATTTACTTCGGGAGTTTCATCACTAATAAATGTCAAAAGTCCCTAAGTCCTGGAGGATGAAGGTCCAAAGTTTCTCTCAACCATCCGATCTAAATATCACTTCAGGTGCATTCTCAACCATTGATCTAGTTCAGTGGAAGGACAGTGTAAGTGGAAGTGTTAACTGACAACAAGCGATCTCCACTGCCTATGACTTATTCAGTAGGTGACCACTCTGGAGGAGAATGAAGCAATGATTAGCCTAAAGTCCCTAATTCTCTAACACTAAAGACCCGAATAAGACCCTGGCCGTTGATCGCCAGGAGGGGTACATGTCAGAAGATTATGCATTCGGGTGAAAGCACTACGGGAGAAACGAGTTCATAGGATTTGAAACTCTGAAGCCTGAAGTGACGAAGTCACTCATGATCGTTGATCATGCAGGAGGGTATGTATCAATATATTGTTGAATCTAGGTGAAAGCATTCATGGAAAAGAGAAGCGTCGAAGAGTCGAAAAGGCTGAAGTCCCGGAGCAGAGGATAGTCGTTGGATTAAGGAGGACATATGTCAATAGATCTTCCATTTCGGAAGATATCTAGTCAAAAGAAATGAGAAGATGAGATTCAAAATATCTGAAGTCCAGAGACCCGAAGGAGATATTGACCATTGATCTGAGAGGGACATGCATCAATGGATTGTCAACTCCAAAAGATTGATGTATGGAGGAAAGCAAGGGTTGATATTTGAAACTCCCGAAGCCCGGGTCACAAAATAAATCACATCCGTTGATTTAGAAAGGTTAGATCTGATCTGAAGACTATGAAAGAAAAAATCTGAACCATCCATTCAAGAGCATCGTTAAGATCATGATATCGATGGTCCCATCACATTGCGGGGATTGAAGGTGCGTGAACTTTAAAAAGCTGAAGGCGGGCCGCAATCAAAACCATGGTTTTAGAGAAAGGACATGTGGAGGCTTGTGGTAAATTGTGAGGCAAAAAGTAGTTTGATACAAACCACATTTGGACGGGCCCGCAATCTCATGGTCACATGAGATCTTCGCCCAAGGTCATATCAAGAAACATATCTAGCACTCACTAGACCGTGATCGGGAAGCACCTTTTGAATAAGCGTTTGGTCACCATCGGTGGTCACGTGAAGGAAGGGGATTAGAAGCCAAAGAAGCCAAAGATGACCGACTGTAACTACTAGAGAAGATGAAGAGTTGCGACTGCTAAAGAATCTAGAGAATCTCAGGATAACGCCCGCTAATGATGAACAGATTCAGAATAACCACCAGAGAAGATGAAGAGTTCGAATGATGATCAGGCTGAGAACTCGACGTGAGTAAGACATGCAGATTAGAGAAGAGTTGTCACACCTGAAGTGTAGATAAGAGGCACAGTGTATAGCATGCAACGGTAGCATAGAGCATAACATGCCGAAGAGAATTTGGACAGAGGAGTGTGGTGCACAAGAAGAAAAAGAGCAGAGCATAGAATCAGAAAGAAGCAAAAGAAGAATAGAGCATAGAAGCTGAAGAAGGCAGAGGAGACATGGAGTTGTAATAGACCATATTAGAGACACAACAAGTAAGTAAAAAGTTTTATATCTCAGGGTGGTAGGGTGGTGCTAGGGAGGACTGTTGTCCTCATACTTTCAAGTGGGTGGTTGAACACAGGGAGTTGTATCTTCCATCTATTTGCAACCAAAAAAACCAGGGTGGTAGGGTGGTGAAAGGGAGAACCATTGTTCTCTGTTATACAGGTTCGTGCCTGTATGACTGGAAGTTTGTGCTGGAACTCTCGGGGAGTTGGTGCTTCCTTCTAGTGGGTTCTAGAGAAATCGGAGGGTTGGTTCTCTCTACAAGCTGCATATTGTTAAAGAAGAGGCTGTAGTCTCATTTTGAGTTGGTGCTCAAATATATATGATGTACAGAACATAAAAGACTGCCTATCATTCTAAGAAGAAGAGGTTTTCTCCCTTTATGGGTTTCCTCATGAATATCTGCCTCTGTGTATATCATATGTTTGATTCATGTTTATTACTTATGTTGTTCATGACTTGCATAATATTGATGATCACTTAGAGAACATTAATAATATTTCAATAGGCATAAAATTGTTTAAGCACAGTAACAACTGATTCACCCCACCCTCTCAGTTGTCTTAGTATTTCCAACACTTCTACCAGCTGCAGTATCCTCCTGACCATGTCATAAGGTTCTCCTTGGTATTCATGTAGGAACTTTGCCATAGGAAAAGCAAGCTAAAAAGGAAATATTGCCTCAATGCCATACACCAGTTGGAAAGGGGAAATGCCTAGTGATATTTTTGTTGTAACTCTGTCAGCCCATAATGCAAACTTCAGCTTTGAATCCTAGGCTTTCTTATTCTCTTCTAACAACTTCTTGATGATATTTATGAGGCTCTTGTTAGAATACTCTGCTAATCCATTTCCCTAAGGGTAGTAGGGAGTAGAGTGGACTAGTGTGATCCCATACTTCTCACATAAATTACTTAATGGCTCAACTCTGAAAGAGGCAACATTTTCTGTAACGATCCTATTTGGACAACCAAATATGGACATGATGTCTTCAAGGAAACTTATGATTACTTTGTTAGATACACTCCTTGTAGGGATGGATTCTATCCATTTGATAAAATAATCAGTGGCAGTCAAAATCCACCCGTGCTGGCCACTTGAGGCTGGGTGGATTTCTCGAATGAAGTCAAGACCCCACTACTGAAAAGGTCCATAAACCTCTATAGGATTCAAAGGAAAATATTTGAGCTGCTTGTTTCCAGCAAAATTTTTACACTTGGTACAACTCTAATCTTTGCACCAACATCAGTAAAAATACTGGGCCAAAAATACCTAGCTCTGAGGATCTTATATGTTGTGGTCCTCCAAAAATGATGTCCCCCACATGACCTGTCATGAAAATCAATCATTTCCCTTTTGGCTTCTTGTGGGTCCAGACATCTCAACATAACTCCCAGAGGGTCCTTCCATTACAACACCTGATCAATGATACAATACTTGATTGCTTTGAGTTTCAAAGCTCTTGCCTTGTTTTTTTCCAAACCATCAGGAGGCTCCAACTTCTACAGGAAGTGTATGACATCTTTATACCAGGTGCATTCTGCTAAGTTGGGGCTAACATGTCAGTCTTTATCAACAATCTCAGTTTGTTGATTTTCTGAGTCTACATTCATGAAATTTACCCCCAATGACTTGCAATTCGACTAAGCTAGTAACCTGGCTAAACCTAGGCCTTTCACCAATTTGGTGGGTTTTATTTCCTGGTCAAACTCCAGAATTTTGGTGATCCACCTGCTTTTATTCCCACCAATATCGGGTTGGATTAGAATCTCCTTTACTGAGGCCAAGGAGAAATATGCAATAATTTTTGAATGCAAAATATAGACCCTAAAATCCTTGAGGGATTTCACCAAAGCATAAGCTTGCTTCTCCATGATATCATATCTTGTTTCTGCATCCCTCAGTGCTTTGATGAAAAAGGAAATAGGTTGCTCTAACCCTTTTGCATTTCTTTGTATCAAAACAACAATTAGTGTATCAGATGAAGTGAAGGAAAATATATGAGATTCCTTGGAATAGTCTGGGTTGATGAGCACATGTGCTTCAGTCAACGCCCTCTTAATTTGGTTGAAAGAATCTCTGGGCTCAATAGTCCATTTCACTTCATTCCCCCTCTCGAGCATGGCTGTAATGTATTTAACCAATTCAACAAGATTAGAAATGAAGCTCCTTACAAAGTTGATTTTACTCAAAAATTATTGAACCTCTTTCCTGGATCTTGGAAATGACAAGGACTGGATGGCTTCCACTCTGCTCTGATCAATATTTACCCCTTCAGCTGACACAATATGCCCCAACAATTTTCCCTCCTGCATGGTAAAAAAAGACTTCTTGGGATTGAGGGAGAGACCAAACCTTCTGCACTTCAGGAAAACCTTCCTCATATGATAACAATGCTCTTTATCAGACATGGAGAATACCGTAATGTCATCCAGATAGATGAATACAAATTTATCCTTTTCTCCAATGAAGGCAATGTCCATAGCTTGTTGGAAGGTTGCTCCCACATTCATCAATCCGAAGGGAATTTTAGCATACATGAATATGCCCCAAGGAGTTGTGAAAGCTTTCTTTTCTCTATATTCAGGCAATAAAGAGATCTGATTGTAACCAGAGAAACCATCGACCATAGACATCCTGGCTAAACCAGTCACTCTCTGGAAAATGTG
The DNA here is from genome assembly GCA_010110895.2 of Picea sitchensis. Lineage (NCBI taxonomy): Eukaryota > Viridiplantae > Streptophyta > Pinopsida > Pinales > Pinaceae > Picea > Picea sitchensis. The sequence continues at coordinate 29,635 of SNQJ01S0076521.1, forward strand.
CCCCATTTTCAACAAGGGGTAGTTATCCTTTTTGGAGCTCCTATTCAAATTTATGAAATCAACACACAATCTGATTTCCCCATTCTTCTTCCTGACAGGGACCAAATTAGCAACCCACTTCAAAAATCTCAAAGGGATGATGATCTGTGCATCCAACAACTTCTTGACTTCCTTTTCCATAATCAGCAACGACATGGGATTTATTTGTCTGATCTTCTTCTTGAAAGGCTTGGCATATTATTTCAAAGGGATTTTGTGTTCAATGATGCTGGGGTCATATGTTCTCAAATCCTTGTATGTCCAAGCAAATACATCAATGAACTCCTTCAAGAGTCCGACATATTCAACCCTTTTTTCTTTTGACAAGCTGCTAGACAATTTGACCCATTTGGTATCCTCCTCCATTCCTAGATTGCATTCAGTCACATCAGCCTCTTCAGTTGATCCTTCAACCTTTACAACAACATCATTTCTTTCAAACAATCTCTCCAAAGGGACAAGCCCCTTTGGAATATGGTTGCTAGGCAACTGAACAATATGATGGTTAGAAATATTATTTGTAAAAACATCAACATGAGGGTTTTCTTCATAATCCTGCTCCTGGTCAATATGCATATCAGAAAATTCATCCACGGTATCAAGGAACTTTTTTATCTAAATATCATCCTCAAATACCTTCCAATTTTTGACGTTGTCAGGAATATAGGGTTTGTATTTTATATCCACCTCATATTTGAGTTTGGGGGGCAAAGGTACCTAAAAATTACTTGTTGAGACCACCAAGGAATCTGCCATAGAGTTCTCCTCCCTTGGAACAAATGAAATATTAAAAGCCAAGAAGAAACTGTCAATCATATCCCATACCTCATTTCTATAGGCCCTTAACCTTGGGTGCTTAGCCTGATACATATTTCTGACTTGATGAACAATAAGCTCAACGTCTCCAAACACTGCTAGCTCCTCAATTTTCATGTCTTTGGTAGCTCTCAAACCCAAAGAGAAGAGCCTCATATTGTGCCACATTGTTTGTTGTTTCAAATTCCAACTTGCAGGACAAAGATATGGTCTCTTGGGTGGGGGAAATAAAAACTACTCTAGCACAAACACTTTCTTTATAAGAGGCTCCATAATTTTTTTTTTCCACATAGAGGTCTTGGGGGGATGCTCTTTGCGAAAGGTAATAGGCTGCTTTATAATTTCAATAGGTGGTTGAGGAACATCGAAGAGCTGCAAAATACTGGTTCCTAAATCAGTATCAACTGAGAAAATGGGGTGGTTGATGGGATTGTCTTCATCAATGATAATGTAGGCAAGTTATGCTTCTCTATAAAGCCTTCTATTTTCCCCTCTAAACACAAGAATGATGGCATATGAAAAATCCATATGAAAAGTTCCCCTTAGTCTTTTGATCCATGAACTAGAAAAAAACATCCCAAACTTAGGAGGGACATCAACTACCACTATATCCATGACCACACTCTTCATTGGCAATTGTAACAAGGAGACGACCAGGTCTTTAATAACCCTGAGGCATTTCACTTTCCTAGAATCGAATGAATATATGTCATGGTAGGTTTTTGTAACTTCCAACCCCAACTCATTCATGACAATTTTAGGCACAATATAGTGAGATGCTCTTGAATCCATCAAGAAATTGTGTAACACCTTATCATGGACGTTCAATGATGTATAAAATGGAGGTGAAGAATAATCTTTGTCTTCTACCAAAGGCCCTAGTGTGACAAATGGCTTTTCGTTTTGGAGGTTGATTGAGTCTATGGGATGAGATGAAGGTTTCAGCTGCAACACTTTGGGGAGGTGCCTTTGGAATTCCTCACACTTGACCAACTTTGAAAGAGGGATAGGGATCCTAATCTTTTAGATCTCATGCTCAAATCTAAAAGAGGAAGGAGGCTTTAGAATTTTCTTCGCTTCTAGGATAAGGATTTTGACCATTGATGGGGGGTCTTGCACCTTCTTTTCTTTACTGTTGTCTGCCACCTCTTTAGTAGGATTCTCAGTTCTGGTAGGCTGCTAAAAAATATCAAGCTTCCCCTCTTTCTTTTTTGACCTTAGATTATATCTATTTGGATTGTTGCTGGCCTTTTCCCCTTTGCTTAGATCATTTAATTGAATATCCATGAGAGACTCCTCATATGCATTTTGGGTTAAATGAGGAAATGAGGAGGTGTCCCCAAGACAATGAATTTCAGGATCAAGCTCTTCTTCCTCTCCTTCTTCGTTAGTAAAAGGGTTATTTTGGAGAAGAGCTTGAATTTTTTGATCATCTCTATCTCTGTTTCTTTGATCTCTTTGGATAATTTGGGGGGCATTATTTGGTCTTTTGAAGCTACCCCTATTATCAACATTTTTGGGATACCTATAGCTCTGCTTGGATTCCAACTTCAACCTTTCCACCTCAGCAAAAAGTGATTTTATCAGCCTGGCGCTTTCATCTTCTAGGGGGTGGGAAACAAAGGAATCAGAGGCTAAAGCTTCAGATTTACCTCTTCTCCCGTCTCTATCAGATTTGCTCCTGAGTTTGTCTACTACCAGTAGATTAGATTCTACTTCAATGGCTGCATCTTAGATATAAACCAATGAGGTGGCCCTTATATCTCTCAACAGGAGGCAAAACTCAGGGTCAAAAGAACTAGCATAGGTAACCTTGGACGAGGTTTCAATGGGTTTTATTTCAAGGGGAATCTTACCATACATCCTATTGAATCTTTTTGAGAAATCTGAAACAAATTCCCCTTCTTTCCTCTTAAGTGCCCCAAACTCCGTAATATAATAGAGAAAATCTTTTTTATCCCCCCAATGTCTTAAAAATGTATCATCTAGGGCTTGAATCCAATCAATAGATCTGGGGGCCAAGCCCCTGAAGCATCTCCTAGCCTCACCATCCATGCTATGAACAAAAACCCTCATCCATAAATATTCTTTTACAATGACACGATTATCTTCAAAACTGTAAAAGGATTCAAGGTGTTCTTCGATAGTTATTCTTTCCTCCCCCGTGAACTTGGGAAACTCTTTAAGGTAGCCTTCGGCTGGGAGATTATTCAAATACCGAGGTAATATGAGAGGAGCATATCTAGCAACCACTATGTCATACATCTTGTCTCTAGGTGGATTAGCACCTGCCATTGGGATGTGAACTGGAAGAGAAGCAGGCGGAGATGGAGTTTGGAAAGGTAAGACTGGGACTGCGCTCCTAGGAGGAAAAGGAAATGATTGGGTATTGGGGGAAAAGGCTATGGGGATCGAGGGAACAAAGGTTTCTCCTTCTATAAATGCTGAAATTTTAATAGGAGGAGGAGTAGTAAAGCCCAGAGTGGGAAAGTCTTCCAAGGTTCTGGGTCTAAACCACTGTATGACTTCAGGGGAAATAGTGGTGTCAAATCTTTCTCCTTCCACACCGAGACTAGGAGGAGAGAAATCAATAGGAAAACTCCCAAAATTTAAATTTTTTGAAACCCCAACAGACGGTATAACAAGTGAATTAGAAACAACTACTAGAGTTTTTAAAGAGGGATTAAGAAAATTACCAGTATCACCAGGTACAAAAGTTGAAGTACCTTCCTGAGGGGTCTTTCCTTTTCTGATAATTTTCTCTGGGTCAGCTTCAGGTGTTGCTAGAGGCAACCGTGGAGTAGATCTCATGTGTCTACCTTTAGGAGCCACAACTAAAACAATGGAGTCACGAGGTGCAAGTTGCAATCTTCAATGGTACTGATATCTGATGCACCTTCATAATCATAATTTCTTTATCGTTCTTACCCAGGGAAATGTCTTCAATTCGTCCCTGACAATGGTGCCAAGAATGTTAGCACTGAGAGTCACCCTCAGATTGCGGGAGGATAACCCTAGTACCCATCAAAGTTTTTGGTGGATGTTGGTTTTATATGAGTGGAGGTCAATGGGAAAAACTCCTGCTCCCCTACTCCTTCTTCAATATGACCTAGGGAAATGACCCTACACAATTGCATGATTGTAGGCACAACCAAGGGTGGTTTGAAAGAAAACCGTTTTTGTACCCGCAATTCACCATGAACCGCCACACATCCCTTTCTAAAAACCACGGTTCTAATTGCGACCCGCCCTTGAAATTTTAAAACGTGCACACCTTCCGACCCCGCAATGGAGCACGGCCATTGATCTTGTGATCTGAGATGAGGCTCCCTGATCAATGGCCCAACTCTAGTGCCTTTTAGATTGATGGATCATATATTCCCTTTTCAAAACAACGACCGAGATCTACTTCATGATTTGGGCTTCAGGCCTCTCAATAGTCAAACTTTATTTGCTCCAAGAAAATTCTCCCGAGCTAGGGATCTAATGATGCGTGGCTCCATGAGATCAATGGCTGAGATGATTTTTGGGTCTCCAGACTCCAGGGAAATCAAATATCAAACCTTGGCTTCCAAGTTCTTTTACCCGGAGCTGTGGACCTGACGATGCGTGGCTCTTGTTGATCAATGACTCAGATCCATTTTGGGCCTTCGAGACTTCGGGCCTTCAGCCACTTCGGTAACTTCGACAACTTTGACCCTTTGACGACTTCGGGTCTTCGGGACTTTGGGCTTCGACCCTTGAGGATTTCTAAGCAATTCTCATTTCAAATCTCCCAAATCTCATTCCCTCGAAGGCTTGGATCAACAACCACCTGCCCCCTTTAAGATCAATGACTCATATTCACTTCGGGGATTTTTTCTCTGGCTCTATACTTTGTGCAAGTTTTTGTTAAAATTTCAGATCCCAACCCAGTTTCAGTCTAGCTGATTTTTCATCCAATGTTTAATGCCCAAACCCAGTTTTATATTAGCAAATAAATACTTAGCAGAAAATAAACTTCATAACTGAAACATGAGGATTCTGAACATCGTTTTAAGTGCAGAAATAAAATATCAGCAGTATGAAAAACTCAGAAAATTTAGACACATAAGTTTTTGGTCTAACTTTAACTCTGGAAAAACCCACAAGGGGAAAACCATTGAGAGAGTGTTTTTTATTATTTATGGGCTTCTGAGAAAAACCTTTTACAACATATTCATCTTCATAAATTTACACAAACTTATCTGGACATTCCTGTAGCTTTTGCTCCTCGATTTCTGAAATAGAAATCCGTACACTGTACGACTGTCCCATCAATTAATGTTGTATGAAATGTCTCAAAATTCATGCCCAAAAATTCTACCAAGACTGTACGAAAAACCCAACAGGAAAATGTCTTGAAACATGTGCCAACCCCTCAAAAAATGCACCCAGAATTTATGACAGTACGACCCCTTGAATTATGTGCATGTCCATACGGACTGTATGGATTTTCTATGCTAAGAAAATCGTGCCTAGCTCTTGCCTTAATTTTTGTGCCAATTAATGTTGTACGACAGCCTTGGAATGCATGCCAATACTCTCAGAAAAAACACAGTCGCTGTCCTCCTCGATTTCTATGCACATTTAATGATGTATGGCCTTCATAAATCTGTACGGTACGGCCTGTTCTTCCTTGTTGTCTTCTACCTTGAAAACCGTGTTGTTATTTGCTTTGGGATGTGTGATCTCCTTCAAAAAATGTTGTCTCTCTTCTCTAGCTCGACCTCTCTCTGCTCTCTCTTTCTCTCTCAACAAGAAATGAATGAACAACCCAAGAATGGGTGCGCCCCCTTGCCCTAATCGACCTCATGAGGGAAGGTGAGGGGTTTTCTAATCTAACGGTTGATATTAGATTAGATGGGTGGCTAAGATTTGGTGTCTCTTCACTCACCCTCACTTTAGTCATAAAGTCACCTTTTAATTTGCATCTCACAAATTAAATGACTAGGACTCACATTAGGCACTTTCTCCCTCTTAGGCGCCTAGGGAAGAGAAACACTTGCCTTGGTACTTTATTTAATTAAAAAAATTTAACACTCCCTCATACCGAGGAAAGTGTTACTCACCACTCCAAGCTTTTTCCTCAAAAATATAAACTTTCCCCTGTTCAATGCCTTGGTGAGTATGTTTGAAACCTGTTCCTCTGTAGATATGTATTGTAGCTCCACAACTCCTCTCTGAACATAATCAAAGATGAAGTGATATCGAATATCGATATGCTTAGACCGATCATGAAAAACTGGATTCTCTGAGAGTTTGATGCAACTCTGATTATCATAGTAAATCATGGTAGGCCTCAACTGCACACTGAACAATCCCACCAACATATTGCGAAGCCAAAGGGCCTCACAACTAGCCTGACTAGCTGCCATATACTCAACCTCTACCGAACTCAAAGCCACTGACTTTTGCTTCCGACTGAACCAAGACACAACTGCTGATCCCAATCTGAAGCAGCACCCTGAAGTGCTTTTCCTGTCAGTGACACATCCTCCCCAATACGAGTCTGTATAGCCAACCAGATGAACTCCATCTCCTCTATGATAGTCCAAACCATAATCTAACGTACCACAAAGATACCTAAGCACATGTTTTGCTACCACCTAGTGCACTCTCCTAGGCTCCACCATGAATTGACTGAGAGTGTTGACAACAAAACAAATATTTGGGGTATTGACCAAATACATCAATGACCCGATCAAATGACGATACAAAGTGGAATCCACCAATTGTGACTCGGAAGCATGAAGCTTCTTCCAGTTGGTAATCATGGGAGTGGTCATGGGCCTGCTATCCCCCATCTAAAATCTGCTCAGAATATCACACACATACTTCCCCTGTCCCAGGAAGATGTGTCCAGGCTCCTGCCAAACCTCCAATCCCAAAAAGTAATGCATCAATCCAATGTCAGTCATCTCGAACTCTGAGGCAAGGCTCTCCTTGCAGCTACTGATGAGTCTCTCTGCCCCTGTAATAAAAAGATCATCCACATAAAGTAGAAGAATGTGAGGATCCTCTCCAACCACAATGAAGTATAGGTTGGGATACGCCTCACTCTTCTCAAAGCCCAACTACTGCAAATAGGCATATATCCTCGAATACCAAGCTCGGGGAGCTTGTTTCAGTCCATACAATGCCTTCTTTAGTCTACACACATGAGACTCTCTCCCATGCACCTCAAATCCCAATGGCTTCTCAATATACACCTCCTCCTCAAT